>PVJA010003734.1:0-14189 GCA_004027025.1 Myocastor coypus | reverse complement strand
GAAGATGACATGCAACTTCATCTGTCATTCCTTCATGTCCTTTGAAATTTTAATATAATTGTATAGATCTTCAATAATTATGTTAATTATTAGCAATTTCATTTTTTTCAATACTCCAAAAGGGATCTTTATTCATCACATTTCATCTAACCAGTTGCTACTGACTTACAAGAAAGCTACTAACTTCTGGTTACATTGCATTTAGCCATTTTTTATTTTTTATATATTTTTTTCTTTCTCTCCTTCCTTTATTTTATTTTATTTTGAACAGCAAAAACAAAAGCAAAGACAAATAGCAGATACAAAGACAGAAACAGGATAACCATACAATATATTTGTTACAGATTTTCAAAACAAAAATAGCAAACAATGGTAGTTATATTGTGTATTTTTTTACTTTTTAATTTGAAATCAAGATATGTAATTAACAATGATTGTTATATTACATATTGTTATCTTTTAAATAGTTGTTTAAAAAGAAAGAAAGAAACTGAAAGAGTAGGTAGATCCAAAAGCTACAAGAGATATTGCAAAAGAGAAAGAAACTTCTCAAAAGAAAATAACAGCTGCAATCAGGGAAAGGGAAAACGGGAGAGTAAATGGGGGAAACATACATGTATGTATATATACATACATATATGTTTGTTATATATATTATATATATATTATATACATAATGTTTATTATATGATAGCTGATATAATTGTATTACTTTTTTTGTGTGTGTGTTTTTGAGACAGGGTCTTGTTATGCAGTTCAGGCTGGCCTTGAGCTCACTTTTGTAGCCCAGGCTGGTCTCAAACTTGCACCGATCCTCCTGCCTCAGCCTCCCGAGTGCTGGGATTACAGGCATGCGCCACCACACCCGGCATAATTGTATTACTAATTTGTATTGGTCTATTGAAAGGAACAGTTCATGCTTAATTATTTGATACTTATGCATATTTTTTATATATTTAGTACAGGGTCTATAGGGTCTCACTACATAGATTGGACTCAAAGTGATTCTCCTGTTTTCAGCCTCCCAAGTGCTGGGATTACAGGCATGCCACCATACCCAGTCTCAATCGCCATCTCAGCACACCCCAGGGGTGGGGCCTGCACAGCATGCTGGGGACCAAACCCTGGTCCCTGTGCCTGACTAAGCAGGTGCTTTAGTCCTTTGAGCTATCTGGCTGGCCCTTTAGCCATTTTTAAAATCCCTTATTTTTGATAACTTTTTCTGTTGATACTCTAGTGTTTTCTATGTAACTTGCTGCATATAGTACCAGCTTTTCCCTTCTTAACACATTTCTTTTCCCCTCTTTATCCCAGGAAGGATACCCAGCCAAATAAGAATATTTGCCATGATAC
Organism: Myocastor coypus; assembly: GCA_004027025.1. Taxonomy (NCBI): domain Eukaryota; kingdom Metazoa; phylum Chordata; class Mammalia; order Rodentia; family Myocastoridae; genus Myocastor; species Myocastor coypus. The sequence continues at coordinate 12,836 of PVJA010003734.1, read as the reverse complement.
AGGACAACCTTTCCCTGTTCCTGACTTGGGTGGAGAGGCTTCTGTTTCAGCTGCTTATTTACTGTATCTTGCTAAGAAATTCCTTCATTCAATCAAAGCAGTTTTGTTGTATTGCTAGATAACTACAAGCTTTCATTTTATCAGTCTATTTTCTTGAGGAAACATTACTGAATTATCAGTGCCACTTTTGGACTCATGAGATAGTGATAAGCTGTTGATGTGATGAGCTGCACTAAGAGATTTATCCCTAGCAAACCTCTCTTGAATCTTAGTATAAATCCTCCTAGGTTAGGATGTCTTAATGCATTGCAGGATTTGACTGACTAATTACTTAGAATTTATATATCTATGTTCCAACTAAGATGGTTTTACAAGCTTTTTAATGCTGCCTTCCACTGATTTAAAGAATTGTGGAATTTCTCTATTTTCCTTCACACCTGTAATGATACTAACAGAATTATTTCTTGACTACAGGTTTAATATAATTCACTTGTAATGCTACATCCTACTAGTACAATAGCAGTAGAATTGTAAATACTTTCTATTTCCTTTGTGGCTATTGATTTGTTCAGATCTGAATACTTTTAATGTATTAGTGAATAATATTTTTCTTAAAAGCCATGCACTCATCTGGGTTTATAATTTACTAATATGAAGTTGGATGGATCTCCTTACACAAATTTTAAACATCAGTAGTCTAACCTTTCCATTTCTAATGTTTCCTTTTTGTTGAGTTATCTATTTTATTGATCATTTCAAAATTATTTTTGTCTTATTGATAAAGTTTACTGCTGACTTTGGTCTCTTATTTCAAGATTCTATCTCATTCTGTCCTGTAGTTTAATTTTGATGCTTTATCTACATTTTTCAAGTATAATGCTCAATTCATTTATTTTTAATTCTGTTGCTAATATATATATTTTTATCTCTTAAGATGAGAACTCATGATCATTCTGCCTCAGAGTCCCAAGCACTGGGATTGTAAGTGTATGCCACTAGGCCCAAATACATTAATTTGGGAGTAAATGTTACTTTCCTTCAATACTTTTTGTGTGTGTGGCTGGCTCAGCCCATCCTGGGGGCAAGGCTGGCACAGCATATGGTGCTGGGAATCCAACCACAGCCCCTACGCACACGCCTAAGCTTGCCTAAGTAGGCCCTTTAGACCACTGTGCTATCTCACCAGCCCCCATTCAATACATTTTGATGTTCCATCCTTTTACGCTCTCTTGCTCATACCTTCCCCTCTTCCTCCTGTCTCAGATCCACTTCCCATCACCACAGAGTCTACCTCTGTGCTTCTTAGTATCTTTTATCTTGCTTTTAAAAGTTTTTACATTTAGGCTCATTATCTTAGAGAAATTATGATATTTAAACTGGGTCAGTTTTATTTGCCTTAGCTTTATGGACTCAAGATAGATTTATTTTTTCTACAGGTGACTCAAATTTATGCTTCATGATGGCCAAATAGTATTCTCTTGTGTGTATACCCCACACTTTGTCCATTTATCTGTTAATGAGCATAAAGCATGTTTCTATGATTTGGCTTCTAAGTAGTTTTCAATTTCCACCTGAGTTTTTCTACTAGAAAGGCTTTCATATTAATTTCACAAGTAAAATCATTTATTTATTTATCCTGTTCTACATATTTTGAAACATTATTGTGGAATGGCAAATTGAACTGACATATTTGTTTCACATAATACCATTGTGTGTATGTTGGGGTGGGGCACCAAATTCTACCTTAGCCATTTTCAAGAACCCAAGCACAGTTATCAGCTAAAGTCACCTGTGGGGGAACACAAACTAAATCAACTCTAGGGAATGTCCACGTTTCTGCTTGTTCTGCCCTTGAGCCGGATTCAAACATGGAAACTCTCCACCTGTTTCTGGTCACGGCTGGAAGTGCTAGGGCTAATGACTGCTGCGGCACTCCCAAGACAAGAGACAGACATCTGGGGAAACTAGTTTCCTCACTGCCATCCCATACACACACCGCCATATCCTTCCTTTCGTTGCAAGAATGCTTTGTGCTTACTGCTCCTCCACAGTCACCATTACTGTTCCTAAGAACACTCATTGCCCTTCACCCATTGTTCTTGACTTAGCTGGACTGAATAAATGCCTAGATTCTGGGTAGCTCACAGCCTTCTGTTCCCAAGAATGACAGGTTATGCCAGATCACTGCCTGCACCTATTTCATCTCTTGCTTTCTTTCTCCCCACCATGCCTGGTAACTCCAAGCATGCTGGAACCCTGTAGGCGTCCCCAGTAATACCCAGGTTGTACAATAGCTATCTTGAACTTACTCCTCTTCTTTAATGAAAATGTTGTATCGTTTCAATGTTTCTTCAACTCCATCCTCCCCTGGAATCCCCAGTAACCACCATTCACATCTGTTTCCATACAGGCACAAGCATGGTTTTAATTTATTCAGGATAGACTGAAGTTTCCAGAGGTTACATCAGCTATTCCTGTCCATCTGCTATTTGTTTCTAGCTTTGTTACAACCAGGAGTCCTTGCTGTGTCTGCAGAGACCTGCCACCACCCATAAGTGCATCCTCTGAGGGAGTTCTCCAGTGGTGAAGCTGCCACTGGCGTGAGCAGTTAAACTGACCACATAAGGGCATGCCTAGCAGCTTAAAATCTCCTAAGTAATATAGTCCTGAATGTATAATATGGTTTCAGAGACGGTTGGCTACTTTGACTCATGGATGTCCATCTTTATGCATAATGCAAAATGAAAGTCTCACAGACCAACCCCAAACCTTGGAATGGTTCATTTTCTTATGACCTATCGCCAAATGCACTTGATAACAAACTCTGCAGCTGCACTGAGCTGCTCTTTAGTGATCCATGAAAGTGGCTTGGGTGGACCAATCTCCAGAAACCCTCCAGCCCCTGAATGCCAGCAAGTACAGAGCATGAAGGGCTCTTCAACCGTCATACAAGTGATCTGATTCTGACCCAGTGTTCTGTGACAGAGCCCCATGTTTATCTTTTTAAAAGAATTCACAGAATATTCTGATCCATGACAAAGTTGAGAATCACTGTTTCAGTAATTTTAAGTTAAAAATGTTAAAAGGAATATAAATTCCCATGTCTTACTATTCACGATGCTCTGAATCACTCTCCAGGGATTCCAAAACTTCTTGCCATGAAAGTATGTCCTCTGTTTCCCTCTAATAACACAAAACAATCCTCTACACTTTCATGTTTACATTCATCTCCGAACTTCTCAAGTGATGGCAATACCATTCTTTTGTCTCCACCATTTCTTTCTGAAAACTACAGTCTTGCTTCTACTCATACTATACTACTTCTTGTCCTGTCTAAATGATCACATACCCATTCAACAATTAGGTGTGGCAGCAATTGTTATGTCTCATGTACTTGTCTGTGGTACTAGGGATGACCAGAGAAAGAAACCAACAAGTCTTCTGTGCTAAGGGAGCTTATATTCCAATGGAGCAGGAAACAGCTAAGTTACACAGCACATGAAGAAATGTTATGGACAACACAGAGCTGCAGACAGGGGTTAAGAGAATTGGGGCTGGGTGTGGAAGAAGCTGCAATGGTTAAATAGAGCGGTCCAGCAGGACCTCAGACGTTTAGACAGATTCTTTAAGGAGGCGAATAAATATCCTATTGTCCCAAATAGATTGTAAGCACACTGAGAACAGATTGTGCTCTTCTTTGAAGTAACAGAACCTACAACAGAGCCTAGAACACAGCTACAAATATACCTGGCTATGATAAAAAAAAAAAAGTTTATTATGCATTATTAGGACTGCAAATAACTTGAGCTGTAACTGTTACCACTCTTTTTTCCAGATGTTTTGTAGAATGCAACTTTGTTAGTTTTGCAGAGTGCCAAGTACCAAGATTACACACACACACACTCACACACACACACACACACACACACACACACACACACACCATTAGACACTAGAGAGCATATGAGAATGAGGTATTTCACAGGGCAGGGCTGCATGCAGTGTGTAGGTGTTAAGTTTCCCCTTCTATAGGGTAGGGTGATATCACTGAACTCTACCCAATTTAGTTACCAAAAAAGTCCCTATACATTTTTTTCACATCTTTCACTACCAATGTGGAAGAATTACACTTCTTCTACAATGGTGAAAGAACCTATTTTTTTTTATTGTACACTGAATGTTTACAAGGGTCTTCCAATTCTAGAAACAAACTCAGTATCAACAAATATATCTTTAGTGATCAGAGCAGAGACATTGTTTGACTGTTCCAGAAAAAAAAAAAAATCTGCATGTCTACAGCTTCTCAAGGTTGCAGAAAATCCTCCTCTCAAAAAGTTCAGAAAAAAGAAAGAAAGAAAAGAACAACTGCATTTAGCATTAAGCACACAAGTGAGAAATATGCTTGTTCAGTGCGTAATCACTTTTATTGTGACAAAGGAGGTGGGATATAGTCTAAGCTCCATGAACACCATGATGGAGAGAACTGGCTCTTAACCACTATTTAGGACAACAATTTATTAAAGAATCAAGTTTGTGTTAACATTGCTCCTGAGGCCACTGACAGCCCAATGTCATCATCCTAGATTTAAACATAGTGCAGTTAGAAGTGGAGATTTTTCATTACACTACAGTCACTTCATATTTAAAAACTTGCTTTACTCAAAAAATGTCTCAGGATATTTATAGAAGTTGTATCAAACTATCCTTTAACACCAGCTATTACGTTGATTTCTGCTGGTCTTTCAAAAAGGGGCAGTTAATGCTTAAAAAAGTTGTTTTATTCTGATTTTTTCTCTTTTGAATTTAACTTGTTATTCCTTTGTTCTGCATTAGTTCTTTAAACAAATCCTACATATTTGTATCTGGTAATATGAACAACTAATTGGAAGATAGCATCATGTAAACAGTAACCATAGCTGAATTTCTATTATTTTGTTTAGTGAAATCTTATATCATTTCGAATCCTCTTTTTTTATCATTATTTAAAAAAAAAAAAAAGAAGAAAAGAAAAATAGCTATTACGAACTCTGTACCACTCTATTATTCAGAATATCTTTTCATGTTAAATGATTTTTATTCCTAAAATACAAATGTTACTCTTTGCATTCTTTCTCTAATAACAGCTTTAGTGAGATATATAGTTGGCATACCATGAAGTTTACCCTTTGGAACTGTGATTCATTGGGCTTAGTATATTTACAGAGTTGTGCTACTATCATCCTATGAAATTTTTCAATATTTTTACCATTCAAAAACTATCCATTATCCATTGCCCATTCTCTGTGTTCAGGCCACTAGAAACTACTAATTATTTTCTGTCTCTTTGCATTTGTCTATTTTAAATATACATTAGTACTTTGTTCCTTTTTATGGCCAAATAATAGCTAACTACACAGGGACATCACATTTTGTTCACTAATCAGTTGGTGGATACATTGTTGTTTCTACTTTGTAACTATTGAAAATAATGCTACCGTGCTATACACTTTATATAGTTCTTAGGTTGATATGCTTTCAATTCCTTTGAATATGCACCTAGGAGTGGACTGAAGCACCCTTTAAGGATTTAGTTAGTGCAGAATGAACATAAATTCAAACATTTTATTCACAGATTTCTCAAGACCCTGGGGCTGAACATCTGTAAGAAAGGCAAAATGAGTTTCCAAATAACAATAGCAAGGACACAGGTAATACCCTAGAGAAATATTTACTGACCTTGCTTCAGTTTAAGTAAAATTTAATACTGTTTAATTACTTGAATGTTTTAAAAATTAAGAAAATATTACTATAAATCTCAGTCTGGCCATATGTCAGCAGATTAAAACACCTGCTTAGACAGACACAGGGACCAGCGTTCAACCCTGGGCTCCACATGCCATGCTGGCCCTGCCCCCAGGGTGTGCTGAGACAGGAACTGAGACTGGGCATGGTGCTGCATGCCTATAATATCAACACTTGGGAGGCTGAAAAACAAACAATCACTATGAGTCTTATCTATATAGTGAGACCCTGTAGACCTTACACTAAATACAAATAAATAAATAAATCTATTTTTCTCTTTCATGGCATAAATTTTAGAGTGGAAACTTTTCAGTTACTGATTCATCTTGCACTGTGTATATACTGAACTATTATTCAAATTATAAACTATATTTTAAGAATTAAATTCAGTTAAAATGACACTAAGCCTACAGTACTTTAATAGCATAAATGTAGAGATATACTACATGTAACCAGAGAACGTTTTCATATAAGAAACCAGAATCTTAAGCCCTGGCAAACAACTCACTAGTTTTGTCTAAGCATAAAAGAAATAAGCTCTTTTTAGAAAATTATGGTTAAAATTACTTTTGTATTCCTAAAGCAAAGACAGAAGAATGAGTTAAAATAAGTGGCCTTTAGTTTGAAACACTATCAAATCCTTGAGTTCTTCTACCTTTAAACTCAGATTTACAGTAAATTATACATCCTGTAAGGTGGTAATTTCTATAACTTAGCTGAACTTTTTTCAGTATTGATTTGGTAAAAATCTCCCCAAATTTCAGAGAAGTAGTAGATGAAATTACAACATGCACATGAAAAGCACTGGAAAAATTAATAGCCATTATATATGTAATAGCTATCATTTGTAAAGCTTCATTTTGGCTGAACAACTACAGTAACGATCATGCTTCCCCAGCCCGCATGTAATTTTCCCAGTTACACTTGTATATTACTCGACAAAGATAGAATCTTCGGAAAAAAAAGAGACCAAAACCCATGGATTTTACTTTTTATTGATCATATACAAAGTAAGTGAAAAATACTAATTATTACTCTTTAACCTCTATGCCCACTTCCTATTGCCATCTACTTTAAACAGGAAAGAAAGGGAAAGGTAACAAAATTAATCCTTGTTCCACAGAAGGCAGACATACCATCGTCTTAGTTGCAAAGAGTGAATGGCAAAAGTTACAATAATCAAAAAAAGGTTAAGATCACTAAAGCACCTTCTTAGTTCCTGAATTATTCCACAGAGAAAAACTAAATGTCAATTTAATACAGGAAAAGAGTTACTTTTTTCTTTTCATAAACTTTCTTGCTTCTTTCACGAGCTCTTCCACATCTTCCTGGTCTTGGTCTTCCTTTCCTGGTTCCCAGTCAGAGTCTTCATCTGTCAGCTGGTCCTCTTCTTCCTCACCATCCAGAAAGCTGCCACTCGGGTCGGAGTCCCCGGGCTGCTCAGCATCGCTATCTTCATCCGCAGTGCTGCTCACTGTGAAACGGAACATTGGGGCGTATTCAACCTCCGATTTGAGATGGTCAATGTAAAATGTCTTTTTACATCAAGAAGAGTTAATTTTATTAATGCTTTAACACCACAAATTTTTAAAAGGGCACACACTGATCATCTGCTGAGCTGCTGAAATAGCTCAGCAGAAGCGCAGTGGCAGTGGCTTGATCTCTGGCACCACATGCCACACCAGCCTTGCTCCCAGTGCAGGGTGAGCCAGCAGCAAGAATAAACAAATAAAATAAATTAAAATAAAATGGTCACTTATTATTTACAATACTAACTTTTCTTATCATGAAATCTGGAATAAAATGACTCTGATAAGAGTCAAAATAATGGCTCTGTAGCTACATTCCTATATGATTAGAAAGTACTATTTCAGTTACTCCTTCTTTCTGTAATAACACCACACACACACACACACACACACACACACACACACACACACACAAACACACATGCTGACCTGGCCAGAGGAACATAAGCAGAAGAAGCTTTGAGTCTTTCTGGGGCTGCATGGCCATTTCCCGTCTGCCACATGAGCAGCATGTTCCAGACAGGGACTGATCTCTCAGCCTGGATTCCAGGGCGAGAGTGTACACAGGGCAGGGCCCCACGCAATTCACTACTGAACCAGCAAGGACAGATGCACCTATTTGTTGTTGTAAGGCCCTGAGATTTGGAAGGATTTGTTTTCATGGCAAACCTAGCAATCTCTGTCTGGACACACCAGGACTGTGGTTTTAAAAAACATATACAACTTTTAAGTACTTAGGAAAGTTACTATTACGGACCCAAAGTTTCTTACAATTCATGTTTCACTAAGACTTATAGTAATAGACATTACTATTACTATAATATAAATTATAAAATCGTTATTTCCAAATTCATTTATTCCTTACCCTATTCTGTTTTATTTTTTTTCTTTTTTATCACTTTTAGTAAGAGGTAACAATATGAGAGTTTCAAAACACGTTACTAGTACATTCGCAATAATTGACACACTGTATATTGTTGTCCTCATAACAGTTATACAGAGCACAGGGTAGGCATGATAAATTTTCTAATCGATATTGGTAAGAAAAGTAAGAAAAAATTTTCTTCTCTTTGAACTAAGAGAAAGTAGTTATATACGTAGTCCAATGTCCCATAATTGCAGTGGGTTACCGGTGAAACTGGTAATGTTGAAGGCTGTTCATTTAAGCCTCTTACAGCTCACCATACTAATCCAGCTCTGCATTTTATGCCTCATAATTAAGCTTTTCTGCTGGGTGATCAAGGGCAAGTTAAAGCAAGACCTATATAACAAAACTTTCATCATTTGTATTTTCCAGGATCAAATCTCCTCAGGATTAACTTTGGAACTATAAACAGTGCTATATAGAACTGTTGTCAGTGTCAGCCATCAGGACAAGTCATGGCCATTTGCTTGACCAGTTTGCTCTCTCTGAAAGCCTGAGACAATGTTTTCTCCCCAGGTGACTCTCCCTAGACACACTATGCTTCATTTATCCCTTTCCTCTGAGTCCCCATAATCTCCTTGACCAGAAAATTTGGGAAACCTCTGAGTTACAGGATGTTACAGCACAAGTCTCTTATGTTCTCAGTCCTCACTGACACTGAAGAGCTATAGTCAAAATATTGGCTATCCTCATAGACCTTCTTTTTCTCCAATTTTTGGTCTGTTAACTTACATTCTCAACCCTCCACCAGAAAAGCTTCATGATACTATTACTCTATAACATAGGTAATCAAGCTTAACATCACTGTCCTCCTGAATATCAAACATCTTAGACTTATCTTGATATTGGTACTTTCCTTCAATCATTGATATTCTAATAAATCTCTATAAAATGTGATAAAAGCAGTTACACATTTTTACACAGACATTTAGAAACCTAAGGATGCACAAAATTGTAGCCTGTCAAGTCTATGGCATTTTGCATAGTCTCTTATTCTCATAATACCCTTTTTTTTGTTGTTGTTGTTGCTGTTGTTGTTGTTAACCAATCATTTACTTGAGAGAGTACAGCAGTAACTGAGTTTACATTACAAGCAGTACACATCTAAAAGTCCAGAATGACAAACATTTCAAGTGTAATTTTAGTGTTGCTTCATAAGTCTTTGATTTCCACTCAGCTGTGTTATGCCTTTCCATTTTTATTTCTTCTTTATATTTCTTATACCAGGTAGTCTATACAATATTTACAAATGCAGCTCTGGTTTATTTCACTTATGAGTATATGTTCACTATACATCATTTACATATGAAGTCTTCCAGTTTATCATTCTTTATAGCTGAGTAATATTCCACTGTATAAAAATACCACATCTTTTTCAACTATTCTTCAAATATTGGGCATTTTGGTTGTTTCCAAGATTTGGCTGTTACAAGCTGGGCTGCTATAAACATAGGTGCACAGATATCACTATGGTATAATGTTTTCAGTTCTTCTGGGAAAATTCCCACTGGGGGATAGCTGGATTGAATGAGATTTCGAGTTCTAGTTTTTTTAAGGAGCCTACACACCGCTTTCCATAATGGTTGCACCAATCTGCATTCCCACCAGCAGTGGAGAAGGGCTCCTTTTTCTCCACAGCCTCTCTAGCATTTGTTGTTGGTTGATTTCTTTATGGGAGCCATTCTTTCTGGATGAGATCTAAGTGTTGTTTTAATTTGCATTTCATGGATGGCTAACAATGTGGAACATTTCTTCATGTATTTATAGGCTTTCTGAATTTCTTTCTTTGAGAAGTGTGTGTTCATCTCAGATGTCTATTTCTGGATTGGGTCTTTGAATTTTGGGACCTTAATGGTTTTCAGTTCTTTATAAGTTCTAGATAGAAGACCTTTGACTGAATACTTATTAGTTAAAATCTTTTCAAAACTTGTGGGTAGTCTTTTCACTCTGTTGGTAATTTCTTTTGACATGTAAGAACTTCTTAGCTGGAAGAGGTCCCATTTGTTGATGCTTTCAAATGTTAAGCGTGCATTTTGATTTTCTCATGAATTTTTTCCCTACCCCAATGTCTTCAAGATTTTCTCCCACTTTCTCTTCCAGAGACTTAGTGTTTCTCTTTTGATATTTAGATCTTTAATCCATTTCGACTTTAGTTTAGTGTATGGTGATAGACTTGAGTCAAGTTTTAGTTTTCAGCATGTAGAGAGCCTATTTTTCCAGCACCAATTGTTAAAGAGGCTAACTTTCTTCTAGTAAGTGTGTTTGGTCCCTTTTGTCAAAGATAAAGTGGCTGAGTGTATTTGTATTTGCTTCTGCATCTTCTAATCTATTCCATTGATCCTCAGGTCTACTTTTTGCCAATATCATGCTGATTTTATTACTGTCTCTCTGTAGTATAACTTTAGGTCAGGAATTGTAATGCCTCCTGCCTTACCTTTGTTGTCCAGAATTGTCTTTGCAATTCTGGGTCTTTTTTGGTTCCAAATAAATTTTAGGAGTGATTTCTCCAGGTCTGTGAAGTATGTTGATCGTTTTTTGATAGGAATTCCATTAAATCTGTATAACAATTTAGGGAGTATGGCCATCTTCACAATGTTGGTTCTCCCTATCCAGGAGCAAGGAGTATCTTTCCATTTTCTGACATCTTCTAGGATCTCTTTTTTCAAAGTACTGTAGTTTTCATTGAAAAGGTCTTTTACTTTTTTAGTTAGGGTAATCCCTAAGTATTTCATTTTCTTTGGTACTATCATAAAAGTTACTGTTTCTCTAATTTCTCTCTCAGTGTGTTTGTTATCTGTGTAGAGAAATGCTATTGACTTTTGTGTGTTGACTTTGTAGCCTGCTATGCTACTGAATTTGTGTATTAATTCTAGTAGCTTCTTGGTGGAGTTCTCTGGGTCTTCTAAGTAGATTATCATGTCATCCGTAAATAGTGACAGTTTTACTTCTTCTTTAACCAATTATTCTTTTTATTTTTCTTTCTTGTCTAGCAGCTGTAGCTAATGATTCCAGAACTACATTGAATAGGAGTGGTGATAGGGGACATCCTTGTCTTATGCCAGATTTGAGAGTAAAAGACTTCAGTTTTTCCCCATTTAGAATTATGCTAGCTACTAGATTGTGGCAGATGATTTTTGTTGATGTAGAGGCCCTCTATTTCAACTTTCTGTAGGACTTTGAACATGAATGAGTGTTGGACTTTGGTCAAAGGCCTTTTCGGGGGGGCCTGGTGGGATGGCCCAGTGGTCTAAAGCGCCTGCTTGGGAAAGCTTGGGCAGCTTTCAAGGACCGTGGTTGGATCCCCGGGCACCACATGCTGTGCCAGCCCTGCCCTTTGGGTGGGCTGAGCCGGCCATAAAAATGAGTGAATAAACAAACAAAGGTTCTGAAATAATAAACAAACAAACAAATAAATAAATAATTTTATTTTTTAAAAGGCCTTTTCGGCATCAACAGACAATCATGTGATTTTTGGTTTTGGCTCTACTGAAATAGTGTACTGCATTTATAGATTTGCGTACATTGAACCATCCTTGCATCCCCGGGATGAATCCTACCTGGTCATGGTGTATAATCTTCTTGATGATTTGTTCTATTCTAGTGGTTAGTATCATATTGAGGATTTTTGCATCTATGTTCATGAGAGAAATTGGCCTGTAGTTTTTTTTTTCTAGTTGCATCTCCCTCTGGTTTTGGTACCAGTGTAATACTTGCCTCTAGGAATGATTTTGGAAGGATTGCTTCCTTTCCGATTTCACTGAAGAGTTTGAGGAGTATTGGAATTATGTTTTCTACAAATTTCTTGTAGAATGCAGTGGTGAATCCATCAGGTCCCAGACTTTTCTTTGTCAGTAGGCTTTTAATTACATTTTGTATTTCACTGCCTGTTATTGGGTTATTGAGAGTTCTTATATCTTCTTGATTTAGTTTTGGTAATTTGTACTTTTCTAGGAATCTGCCCATTTCTTCTGTGTCTTTAATTCTGTGAGAGTAAGGATTCTCAAAGTAGGTACTTATGATCCTCTGAATCTCTGTTGGGTCTGTAGTACTTTCACCCTTTTCATTCCTTATTGCTTGAATTTGAGTCCTTTCTTTCCTCTTTTTGATGAGGTTAGCTAGGGGCTTATCAATTTTATTTAATCTTTCAAAGAACCAGCTTTGTGATGCATTCTTTTTTATTGTTTTTTCTCAATTGAATTAATTTCTGCTCTAATCTTTATAATTTCCTTGTGCCTTTGGGCTTTGGATTTCGTTTGCTCTTCCTTTTCTAGTCGGTTTAGGTGCTGCTTGAGAGTATTTATTTGTTCCTGTTCTGTTTTCTTAATGTGTGAGTTCAGAGCTATAAATTCCCCTCTAACAACTGCTTTCATTGCATACCATAAGTTCCAGTAGGTTGTGTTTGAGTTTTCATTAAATTATAGATATTGTTTAATTTCTTGTTCAATTTCATCTGTAACCCACTGGTTGCTGAGAAGAGTGTTGTTTAATTTCCATGTAATCCTGGATTTCCTATGGTTTCTTTTGTCATTTATTTCCAATTTGATTGCACTGTGGTCAGATAATATGCATGAGATAATTTCTTTTTTTTTTTTTTTTTTTTT
>PVJA010003733.1:77921-92376 GCA_004027025.1 Myocastor coypus | reverse complement strand
GAAGAAGAAGAAGAAGAAGAAGAAGAAGAAGAAGAAGAAGAAGAAGAAGAAGAAGAAGAAGAAGAAGAAGAAGAAGAAGAAGAAGAAGAAGAAGAAGAAGAAAGAAGGGAGGGAGAACAAATATCTACCATGCGCATGAGTATGGAGAAAGAAGATCTCTTATTCATTGCTGACCAATCTATAAATTAGCACAACCATTATTCAAAAGAGTGGAGTTTCCTCAAAAAACTGAAAATAGAATTTTCAGTTTTTCAATTGCTGTATTATCCAGCAATTCTTGTACAATGTATGTAGATTCTGAGAAAGTTAGACTGTGTCAATGCGATAGCTGTCCAATCATGGTTACTGCAGAACTATTCACAATCACCAAGACGAGCAAACAACCACTATGTCCAAATAGTGCAAATGCAAGAGTGGTACATACCACATTTGAGCAAGTTGTCTAGATTTTTACAAAAGAAGTTTGTTCTGAGCTTCTACATCGCCACTTCCAAAATTACTGTGAATGTCTTCCAATATTAACCCTCCACCTGTACTTTTCATTCATTCATGATTCTGGTATTTCTTCCTTTCCTTTGTCTTATACTCAAGCTATAAAAATACACATAAACCCACAAGAGAAAAAATATTCTAAAATCCTACCTCTTCCGCATACAACTTAATATATCTTCACTAATTCTTCCTTTATTACAGTAGTCCTACACTTAAATAATTTAATTCCCACTTCCACTATGTTACCTTCCATTCATTTTCTTTCTTTGTATAGATTACTTATATTTTTTAAATTATTTATTTACTTACTTATTTGTTACAAGGTCTCACAACACAGCTTGGACTTGTCCTGATCCTCCAGTCTCACCCTCCCCAGTACTAAGATTACAGGCATGTACCACCACACCTGATTTCAGTGGCCGAGTTGGTTCAGGGCCAACAAGACCTGTGGTACTGGGAATTAATCTGGGACCTTACACTTTATATATGTTAAAGCAGGTGCTTAGACTGCCGAGCTACCTGCCCAGACCCTCCCTTTCACAGTGGTAGGCTTTCTTCTTATAAAATTACTTTCTTACGGTGATCAAAGTCTTTTTCATCTGCTCTGAGTCAATGACCTTCCTTAACTCTTCTTATGTAGATGATTTGCTGGTACTAATCCCCGCTACTTGCCAGATACATTCATCCTTTGGTTTCTATGACTTCCTTCATTCTAACTGCTTTTAGCTCTGTAAATACTCTTTGTAAATATGGTTGGTCAATTCTTTAAAGAGTTACCTCCAAGATTTTTGTTTCTTGCTGCATTTTTTATGTGTTCTCTTGAGTGGGGTGCAGAGGGGGGATACTGGAGAGTGAACTCAGGGCCTTCACACTAAGCTACATCTCAAGCCCTTTTCAAAATTTTTAATTTTGAGGCAGGATCTCACTAAGCTCCTAGGCAGTTCATTCCAGTTCCAACTTGTTCTCCTAGAGTCTTGAGATTACAGACACTGCACCACCATACCTGCTTATGCCTAAATTTTTAGACACCTTTACTTCTTCCTATGCCTGTCTCCTTTTATGGCTCCATCATCAAATGATTTACAAGTCTCACATCTCCAAATAATTCACAAAAGCTTCATTTTTATTACTATATAACTAGTCTTAAAAGACTTTAATAGCACGTGCTTTTCTCTATTCTCTCTGTTAAACTAATGTATTTAGCAGAACTGAGAGATCTCATATCTCCTTTGTCAATATAAAATATTCAGGCACCAAATTTGAATTCATCTTTAAATTTTTCCTCTGATATCTCTTACTTCTTCCCACTGCTTAATCCTTTATATTTACAAAGTCCAATAGAAACAGGTTTACATTTGATGAATGCTTACAGAATACTAAGTACAGTGCGATACCTAATTAGATGCTTGTAACAAACTAATAAAATGAACATTCTCATCTCTACCATAATGGTGGGCAAATTGAAATTAACTAACAGATATTAACCTATCTATTGAGGTCACAAACTTAAATAGGTAGCAGATAGTTTTTGAATACAAACAATGAAGGCTAATAGCAACTGGACATATTGTTCATGCTTTTGATACGATTATTATAATGTACTTACAAAATCTTTTTGCATGCAAATGTTACAGATAAAACCTCCAGATATTTACCTGAGTTATCTTCTTGAAGATAAAGTTGACTATATTTATATTTTTGCTTTATACCTACTTTGATAGCTACACACTGCATTCAGGATGACATTCCAATACCATTAAAATCTTTCCCTTACCACTGATTAACTCCTACCAGCACCCATATTAATGCCCTTTCTTCTTTCTTCATCCAAATTTCCATTTTTCTCTATACTCCTATATTCTTCCCTTTTTGTTTATCTTTTATATAAGTCTTTCCTGACAGATTGATTCTTCATGACAATATCCTACTTTCTTTACATTTCTCAAATTATTATTAATTTCATAAATGACACCGGCACAATGTTCCTAAATAGTAGTGCTATTTTACTTTACATTTGTGTATTCACTCGGAAGCAATGATTATATGACAATAATTGTTCAAAGTACACTTTTGCTGAGTGTTATTAGATGACAGTACACAGTAGTCTTCTATTTCAGCTTGTTCTGTATATTTTGTAGCAATAGAAATTCTCTTCATGCCACTCACCATGTGTTTTTATGTAGACTTTTGAGCCACTACATGTGACAAAAGTTATGCAAATAATAGCAATAATAATAGTGAACCTGTGAAGAAAGAAACTTTCACATTGGCTACTAAAATAAAACACTTACAGAAACTGTATTTTCTTCAAGAAAATGATCCCAAAAGGTAAGGTTGCTAACTAACAGTAGTATCAGGTGAGTCTTCAACTTTACCATGACGGAGAGTATCATAACTATAGTTCCCTCCCAAGAAAATTCAGGAGTTGTATGACGAGTAAACAGAAGAAATAATGAGGAGAGATATACAACTTCATAATATGTGAAGATAATACTTAAAATGATTGATAATTATTAATGCCACCAATGCCTCTCCATAGGGACAAGACTACACTGACTCCAGGCAAGAAAGAAGACATTCTTTGCCCATATTCATTTTCTCAACATTGAATATAGTATGGAGCACTGTATATGAGCTGTGCAACTATTGTAAAGTAATATGAACTGGCACCACTTTTACGGAAGGGGCGATATCACCTAAGGAGTGAGTGAGAGTAGGCAGGACAGGGAGCACAGTAGCTAAGTATGTGGATTCCGGATTCGCACTACCTGCTTCACAGCCCAGTTCTACCCACTACAGGCACTGTGACCTTCCCTATATTTCTTTCCTTCAGTGTTCTCTTTCAAACATTAAACAATTCACAGTGGCAATAGTATCTGTCCGCTGGATCGCTATAACAATGATATGACTTAATACATGCAAAAGGGTTTAGAGACAATTGCTTAAATAGGTACTCATTAAATTTTGCTTTTTGTACTATTATTTAGAGTAAATACCCAAGAAAGATATATGTAAAGAGAGTTAAGTTAGGAGAAGTGGAAAAGCAAGAGAAGCCTGAAAAGAACTTGGTTTAAAGAGGGTTAGACAGGCATGACAGCATGCTTCCATACACACACACACACACACACACACACACACACACGCATGCACACATGCATGCACTCACACACTCATGAGATTCAAGGAAGAAGGAGTGTTTCCAGAAGGAAGTGGATCAATAATATTGACAGTGGCACAATGCCAACAAGATAAGCAATGGCAGTTGCTCCATGGATTTGGGGAAAATGAGGTTTTGTTGACCTTGGAAGAAGTACTATAAGAAGAAGTAAAATGGATTGAGGGGGCTAGGGAGCTAGCTCAGGAAGCTGGGGAGATAGCTATGCAGAATGAACACTTGCCTGGCAAGTGCAAGGGCCTGAGTTCAAACCCTGGTTTCAAAAAAAAAAAATGGCTTAAAACTGAACAGAAATGAAGGCAGAGAATAAATAATTATTTCAAAAATGTAAATCCGTAAGACAAAAAATGCAACCAAAGCTTCAGGAACATGATGGGTAGACTGAGAGTGCTTTCTAGATAGAAAAGACTTAATTAATAGGTGAAAAATCTTCATGAAATGTGTGTTAACATTATTTTCTCTGTTAATGACTTTTTTCCTCATATATATATATATATATATATATATATATATATATAGTAGATGTGTGTGTGTGTGTAAATACATGTACACTACTCCCTATTAACCATGGGGAATAATTTGCAAGTTTTCCAATGGATGCACAAAATCACAGGTAGTACAGAAATCCTTGTATGCTGTGATATACATATCATGAACTTATGAACTAGGAAAAGCAAGAGGTTAATACCAGTAACCAATCATAAAATATACCAACATACTCTACTAAAATTATGAGAATGCAATCTTTCATTCTACAAAGTTCTTCTTTCGCTGTGCCAGCTAATCTTAATTATCAACCTGACTGGACTAGGAGACTCCTGGACAGGCAACTGGGTCATGGGGTAGATGCTCTATACAACAGTGAGTTAATACACTGTCTTCTACAGTGGACTGTGCTGTGAGAAACAGCATTTAGATGCATGTGCTCACTGGGCCCACCCCTTTGGAGCACGGCACGCTTCCCCTGCTGTGCTTCCTGGCTGCCTAACGTGAGCAGCTTTGCACCACGAGGCCTTCTGCCATATGCTTCTGCCTTGGAGCTGGCCAACCATAGATTCATCCCTCTAAAACTGGAAGCCAAAATGAGCCTGCCTTTTTCTTTCAGTTGTAGATACCAAGTATTGTGTCACAGCAACTTGAAAGCTAGCATATAGGTTCTATTTTGTTTTTAAAACAGGGTGGACTGTGGGTACATGAAACCAAAGAGAGAAAATCAGCAAACAAGGAAGACTACTGTATATTTGAATGGCATGTCTAATTTTAAACAGATGGTCTACCTACCTATGCACCTGTTTAAGATAACTAGACAGGTAGGAAGATAGACAGACAGACAGGAAGATAGACAGAGAGGGAGAGAGAGATGAGAGAGAGACAGAGAGAGAGAGAGAGACAGAGAGAGGGAGACAGAGATTAGGATATATTGCCCAAAATTTACACACAGAGCTGTCTAGTAAGACACAAGGTGCAAATACCCGGTGGAGACTATAATAATGTGTATATATATATATATATATATATATATATATATGTGTGTATATATAATATACATATATATATATATATATGTATTACTCGTATAAAAGGAGTAAGAAAGTTGATCTTGATATTTCACTGATAAGTAAGTAGGATTTAGCTATACTAGCATTGGTCTTATTTCATTTCTGATAAAGAAGACCAGCTTCATAGAACACAAAGGATTAAACACAGTACGGAAGAAGAAAATTGATGAATTTTCTCCAAATTTATTTTTTCATATTTAAAATGCTTCCTTAAAAAGATAGTTTGAGTGGGAGCTACTTGTATACAAAAAAGCAAAGCTACAGGAAACAAGGGAGGGCAGAGCAATGGCTAATGTCTAAGCAGGGATAGTGCTCTGGCACTTGATTTACTATCCTCTTCCATGGTGTTAAAATATAACACAAACCGTAAACAACAGTATCCTTAAACAAGGGGCATCAAGGAATGAGAGAAGATATATCAGGGACTCCAAAAATTACAGCAAAAAAGTACTTCAGGGACTAATATTAATAACAAATGGAATGTCAAACATAGTGACTTATTTAGTGATAACATTGGCATTCGCACTGCCAATAAGGGCAGAATCAAGCATCAGTAACATTAATATTAATGGCCATATAATGATCTCCAGCTCCACTAGCAGCAGCCACGGGCTCTCACCTGAGGATGTAGCATTTCAGCCTGGGCAGCGAGCACATCACGTGGGACAGGGGGAAGCTGGCAAGCTGCATTATGTTCTACAGTACAAGAAGTGCAGACCAGACAACAGCACAAAGACATTTCAACCCTCTCAGGAACCCAAGGCCCACTCAACAGAAGCTTTTTCCAACCCAACTTGCAAAAATCGATTGAGTGATGAAGGCAAAGGGGGCAGGAAGCACAGGGATGCATTCCTACGGATATTTTTAGCAAACATTCTCTCCATCTCCTCGTCCCCCTTTTGACCCATGTTGAATAATAGAAAGGAATAGAGCACTTTACAGCACTGAATGTAAAACCCACATTCTTTAATCACAAATGGAACTAATGATATATTGAAGGTAAGAGTAATATGTAAACTGCTTTTCTGAATCAGTTCACAAATGGGTGCCAAACATTCAAAAGAATAAAATATACAGGCTTCCCTGGTTTTGCAAAGCTATAGCTTTGGGGTAAGAACACACAGGTTGCACAAGACGCTAGATTCGGGGTGAGTCCTGATGGTCACTCTATCATAAAGACTTAGTCCCACCTCCCTCCTCCTGTGCAGGCTAACTAGAGAAAAGCTTAAATAAGAGGAAGCAGAGCTGAGGGTGGGCAGAGGGGAGAGGTGGCAGGGAGCTAGTACAGCTGTGGGTCATTAACGATAATCACAGCCCACCAGCATGAAGGGAAGCAGAGCATGAGTATCTACTCTCGTCCTTTCCCCTGTAAGAAGCCATCTGGACAAGGCAGTTTAGGATGAATGCTAGTGAGGGGATTTTATTCTGTTTTACTTTATTTAAGTCTTGGTGTTGACCATGCCATTGCTTTGGCTTTGAGATCTGGAAGCAAGATACTCCGAAGTAAAAGCATTCCTTGGGGCTCACAGCACCATGGTGCTGTCCTAAATGAAAGCTCACATCAGAGAGAAAGTTATTCCCCTGCCCGGACAGGAGGGCACCATGACTCACTGTAGCAGCCCAGGACTGCGCGCCGGGCTGCGTTCTGTTTGGGGCTGACAGGCTAGCACTATCTTTGCTGTCTGGTAGAAATGTTAATGTGCTCATAATTATCACTTTGCGTAAAAATCCAGCCCTAATATTTATTTAAGAATAAAATTTTACAGAAATAATTTCAAAGGAGAAGAAAAAAAAAAAAAAAAGAAAGAAACAAACACTGAAACTCCTTCAGGAGTCTAAGATCTACTTAAGCCTTCACTTTTCTCTTTTGTCTACAAAATTCTCTATATTTTCATTCACCAAGGGCATTTTTTGGTAAAACTTAAGGTACCAAGCCATTATAACTATTTATTTAATGAGTGGACTAGGATTCCACCGCTTCTTAATTCACTTACTGTATTTTGGATTTTTATTGCATACACAATGAGGAATCATTGGAAATGTTTTCAGCCAAAGTAAAGTGTTGGAATACAGTAACTTTAAATGGGAAATTTTATTTCTTCTCAAACAGAAGAAATGTTTTCGCTTTGAAAGTCACGCAAAATATTCTGTAGTGAAACTCTGTAAAAGTTTTAATGGTCTCTTAGGAAGAACTGAGTTGCTCTTTCATTGTTTATATTTTACAGTAAAATTTTTATTGTGAATGTGTGCCTATAGGAGTAGTCATGAACCTAGCAATATTACTTAAATAATCTGTTGATAAATGTGGACATTCAAGTTAGTCTCACAGTCATTCATAAGCTTCATGTTATCTGAAATGTATTGACTATGAAGCAACGTCTTTCTGCTAATGTGTAAAGCACATATTCTGTACTGTGGCGGGTAAGGCACCCATGAACTGTCAACGTGGGAAGTCCAGTTGACAAATGTGTAATGGCTAAAACCTTAGGGATTCTCACCCAAAAGGAGCAATTTCAATTTCCAGAGGAAAACTGTCCTTTCTTTTTTCTTTTTGAGCATTTAATTATGGGTGGAATTAGTGTATTACTATTGAAGATGCATGAAGACTGTGACATGAAAGAGAAAGATGACATTTCATATTTTACACTGGAAAGCAATTCTGCCCAGCAGATTCTGCTTTAGAATATTCTACAGCATGTTTAACGTAGAATATACAGAATTTCAAGCTAAATTTGCTAGAAAGACATAATGTAAATTTGATGGAGAAAAATATAAATTATAATTTTATGCTTGATTTTCTTTCAGGTGCTGCTTACAAGGGAATAAGCCTTGTGTTTGTTGCTTTGGCTTTAGCAATCAAGAACACGTGAAGTTCTATTTTCCTCACTTCTCCTCAATAGAATTTATGGAGTTATTTGCAGTATTTACCCCTATTTAAACTGATTAAGTTGAACATGAGGCTAAAAAGTTGCTAATGCTGCCTTGATATTCTCAACCATTTTGTGTGACAGTTGACTTACAGAATTATGTCAGTTAGATTTTCTGCCCTCAAGATCTAACTGGAGTTTGGTTTACAAAACTCAAAATGAGTCCAACAAAAATAAGCTGAGAAAAGACTGGCTGTCCTCATTTGTCCTGCTGTCTTCTTCATAAGCTATTTTTTTCCTTTAGTGGTGAAGTTTTTTTCTTTGGGGTTTCCGAAATGCTGTAGGGAGCTGTTATTTACATTTTGAATACCTATTCATGTGGAAGCTTTAATTTTCTATTGACACAGCTTTAGAAGATGTGTTTCTTTGAGAGCAGTCCAGATAGAAAATTCTGGATTCATGTGTAGCTGATGCCACCCTTTATGCGTACAATGGGAAGAAAAATCAGTAACAAAATGTTTTTAGTTCTGCTAAAATAATTTGTGTGACTGAAACAATAGAATCATTTCATAACAATTTTATTAGAATAATTTCTTCTGACACTGTAAGTAAGGAGAGGGAAAGGAGCTGAAGGGGGGGCAAGGGATGGGTGTGATAGAGAGAAGATGTGTCAAGTAAAGGTACAACTCCTACATGATGAATGTTAACAGTATGTATATTGAAAATTGGGGCTATGGGATAGCTCAGTAGAATAAGCACTTGTCTGGCAAGTGCAAGGCCGTGAGCTCAAACCCCAGCCCTAAAAATAAATAAATAAATAAATAAATAAATTGAAAATGTTAAAAACGATTAGATTTTTACAAAAATAAATGCCCAACCACAAAAAGGATCCTGACAGAAAATAAAGTCAAGAAATAAATAAGCCTCATTATCAGGAGGCTGAGAAGCAACATGATGGGATCAAAGGAAAGGGAAATCACCCTCGAATCACATAAGAAAGCTTTCCCGCAGAAGCACAGGCCACCCAGAGGCAACTAAGGAGCTGTAGTTACAGAGAAAAAGGAGGACTGGAAGATGAGTCCACGAAAGCATGACAGCACCTAGGGATGTGAGGGTTACTGAGCTCAGAGACGAGACGTGGCTGTCTGACAATGAAGCAGACAGCTCACTACCACTGCTTCTTAGACCAGTTTCCATCCTGAGCAGTAGCTGCATCGAAAGTGCAATAGGTAACTGATACAACTGAGAAACTTTCTGCTCAAGCCTGCATCCAGCACTGGGCTAGGATTCTCTTCACTGTGAAAGTGCCCGTCTCCTTTCTCACTCACATCCAGCCTTCTCCTGCTCTGTCCTCATTCCTGCCAGCTAACTTGTTTTTCTGACTTTCTTCATGGAGACCTCGAAACCAGTTTTCCATATTTGGAACCTGTAATATGTGCATTTTTCAAAAAATGAATCATACAATATCCAGCACATCAATTCCTCCCCCCTCTCTCTCTTCCCTCTCTCTAAATTTTATGTATTTGGTATAGGATCTCACTAGGCAGCTTGGCAGCTCAGACTCATAGTGATCCTCCTATTTTCAGCCTCCCCAGAGTTGAGATTACCTCAGACCCCAAACTCAGAACTCCCAAGGGTGGGACCAGCTCCACAAGAGATTGAACCCCTTCCCTGCACTTACCTAAGGAGGCACTTAGTCCACTCAGCTATCTCGTTGGTCCTTCTCTTCTCTTGAACTTCCTCCTAACATAATCTTTATCTCAATAAAATATCACCACCCCTCTAATGTCAGCTAAAGGAGTGGGCCTTATTTATCATCTTTCTCCCATGTCTTCTTAGGTCTTTTCCCAGAATAATCCTGAATCCATTTCTACTACTATCTCTCAAGCTGAGCCAGTCATGGCATATAGATGTAGCAACCTCTCCTCGAGTCTTTCTTCTTCCTCTCTGTTCCTTCACTGTTCATTGCCCTAAGACTCAGGACAATTGGTTTTTTAAATATGCCAAATAATCAGCCTTCCTTGCTTAGGGTGTCTTAGGATACATACAGCCCTTTACCCCATAGATCTCTAATGTGAAATTTTCTTTGCATGTTGAGCTTCATTCTGTGCTATTGACTTGGTTACATTTTACTTGTTGCTAGGAGAAATACCTGACACTCAAAATGGAGGAAGGAAAGGTTTATTAGCTCACAGTTACTGGAGGTTTCAGTCCATATTTGGCTGACCCAAGGCTGAGTAGAGCAGGGCAGAGAGCATCCAGTTCATGGTGGCGGAACAGCAACAAAATGGTGGCAGAGGCAGGCAAACAATCAGGGCAGCAGAGCAACAGCTACAGCTTTAGTCTGTCTCTCTGTCACTCTTTATATTACATGCAGACTCTCCGCCTTAGGATATCCACCCTAGACCACACACATAGTCTCAGCCTTACTCAGACTGATAATCCCATCAGTACTAAAACACAATTCCAGGGATCATGAATCAAGTCTCAATCTATAGAAGCCACACCCCATGATTGCATGAGGCTTTGGGGGGACAACTAGACATAAACCATAACAGCTATTCAACCTGTTGCTCAAGTTTCCTGCAACCATGCTGGCCTCCTGTTTTCACAACATGACAAACTTTCTGCTTCCTTAGAACCTATTAATTTATAGCACTGTAAGCAGCTGATAGCAAACAGATTATACTGAGCCTCCACACACTTTCCTTTCTTGTCTTACAACAACACTGTTCTCACATACTGACCTCTCTAATGTCTTAGTGCATGTCTCATCACGAAATCATTTCTTGATTTTAAGCTTTCTTTTGCTTTACTGAAAGAACAGACATTTATTTATGGTTCCATCTTTCAGAAGTTATTTGCAGATCCTAGAGCAATTTTATGGTTGTGGGTATGACAGGAAACTAATTCTGTAAAGAAGTTAATCTATGAGGGATGACATCTAAAATTCCCCCTAACAGTCTCAAGTTCAGAGGGGAGGGCTGTTTGAAATGTGTGGGTCTCTGGGTCTATGGGGAGGTTCTCTTCTTCTGGCTTTTCCCAGCTGCCACGTAGTGAGAGTCTTACCTGTACCATGACCTCTGCTACACCTCCCATCACACTGTGTCATCCACCAGGGACTATACCCATTGAAGCTGTGAGTTTGTTTCATGCATTGAAACTTTTGCAGCAGCAACAGAAAATCTGGCTAATGCATACTGCGAAGGAAGCTGGGTTTTATTTCTAGTTTTATCACTTACTTAAATATATGATCTGGAGAGAGGTACTTAAAATCTCTAAAGCTCAATTCTTACTGTTATAAAATGAATCATCTGCATGGTGGTGTAATACAGAAAATGCTTAGTGCAGTCCCTGGCACAAAGTAAATATTTATTGCTATAACTTATCACTATTATACGTTTTGACAGACTACTTTTAAAACTCTGCCTTTTTGTTTAATCCCAATCCTGACTCATTACTTTCAGAATGAAGGAAAAAGCTTGTCTTCCAAGGCAATCAAAACCCACTTTGAGTCATTTGTTTTATTGTTTCCCTTCACTTGAACTCTGGAGTGAGCACAACTTGGTCTCACTGATTTAAACTAGTAGAAGCCAAAAAAGCTAAATTTTCCCCAGGCTACAACTGTGACAAATTTTAAATGTGTGCTGAGGGATACACTGACCCAAATTCCCTGAAGTTGTTCTAATTATGCAATTGTTTGTTATTATGACAAGTCTTTCTGACCGCACAGTTGATACTAGAAACAAACTGAGGTTACTTTTTCAAGTTGTTATAAATTTTAAACGTATGTGAGTTGCATTTTCAACAAAATGTGAAGCTCTCATAAAAGTAAGATCATTTTTTAAGGCCCTACCAAAAGCATGAGTGGTTGATAATTTTTACTTGAAGGATATCTTAAAATTGAATAAAATTGATTTGTTTTATTTTGTTTTTCCATACCAAATCAAATCAGGTTAACTCTTTGGAAGGTGAAATAAGTTGTATACTTCCAGGCCTCTAGCAACCCTGAGAGAATACCAAACATCCTGCAGAAGGCAGATGGCAGCATGCTTGTGCATACAAAAGGTAAGACTCATTCAAGGCAAGGAAGTAGAAGAGGTGTCTTCCACAAACAATACCTCAAGGATGGCTCCCTTGGGGCATATACTGCTCACCATGCACAAGAGGCATTTCTCTGGGCTTTGACCCCATCATTTAAAAAAACATACATATTGTTTCAATAAATTGGCCTGAAGGTCTTGAACATGGGAGGGAACAGAAGCTGGCAGGTCATTTTGCTACCACATTGGGAAGGGGATGGCTAGTGGAGGCCCAGCAAGGACTCGCGAGGAGGCTCCTTGCTCCCCAGCGAGCCTAGCTGCTGGCTGATGCATGCATTATTACTGCCCATTAGTCCACCCAGAGTTTCACCTTCCAGCTAGACCTGGCCTTTCATTCAGATTTTTAATTTTAAAAAATAATAGAACATTTTTAAATGGTAACATAAACACTCTTATGTGTTTCTCTTCATGATTTATTTTCTTTTCATAAGGACTTGCTTACAAACAACCTTTCATAAGTGTTAGGGAAGTGAATCCCAAGGTAGGATCCAATAGTGCACAATATCAGAACCATCATGGACTCTAGAGAAACATGTATATTCCTAATCCCCAACCTGAAACCCCTGATGCAGTTAAATATCCTCTGTAATTTGTGAGCTCTTTTCATTTCTATTCATAAAGGGTAAAATTCCAAGGCACCAAAATTCATGTATCTTGTTCATTTATCAACTTTGAAAATGCTGACCCAGAGTTACTGACATAAAACAGCCAAATAAATGAAATGGAGCAGTAGCAGTAGAACTTCAGGCACCAGCATTGTCCAGGCAGTTCTCCCTATGTCCCACAACTTCTCTTTCTAGCCAGCAAGATGAGGGGCTCTGAGTCTACAAGTGGCAAGAACTATTTTACAGTAATTTTCCAGGGTTCCAAGTAAGTAATGATTATGAAGCCCTACTTTCTTTTGACTTGCATTAAGAATGGTGCAATAAAGCCCTTTATCCATACCCTTAAGAAGAAAGACAACTCTGTGGAGAAAGACATTGAATTACGGATATTAATGGTTGATTGTGCAGTTTTTATTTCATC
The DNA here is from genome assembly GCA_004027025.1 of Myocastor coypus. Classification (NCBI taxonomy): domain Eukaryota; kingdom Metazoa; phylum Chordata; class Mammalia; order Rodentia; family Myocastoridae; genus Myocastor; species Myocastor coypus. The sequence continues at coordinate 79,154 of PVJA010003733.1, read as the reverse complement.
TTAGAGGGATTGTGAAATTATCTACATAGGCAGCTGTACATTTCTATTCTCATACAAGACGATCTAAGTATCCTACATTTTATAATTTGTATCTGACTTTTGTCAGTTATGTTTAGCTGTCAGACATAATGTATATACTTCAAATATGCTGGATATAATATTCAACAGGAAAATATTTTCACCTATACTGATTTACTAGTAGAAAAGCTAGAATAAACTCAATGCTTAATCTTAAATTGGAAACAACTTAATACTTTCAAACATGCTCATAAATACAATAATTACAAATTGAGCACCCTAAATAGTTTATCACAGTCAGCCTCTTTTGTTTTGTTTTTCTCTGTTTCACATTTTAATTTTACTTTACCAATGCAGCATGTTAGAACTCATGGAGTGTAATGAAATCAGACCTACAAAGGAAATTTATGGCAGTGAATTAACATATGAGAAAAGCACAAAGAGGTCAAATCAACAGCCTAATGTTGAACCTCAAGCGTGTAGGGGATAAAAGAGAAATTCAAGCCTGAAACTTGTAGGAGGGAGAAAATTAGAACTATCAGAGCAGATCTTTGTAATTCATACAATTAAAGTAATTGAGGTTAAAGAAAATAGTGTCAAAAAAAATCAATGAATCAAAGAGTTAGTTCTTTGAAAGATAAAATAAAATTGACAAAACTTTGGTCAACATTATTAAAAATAGTTATGAAATGACTCAAGTCCATGCCATTAGGAATGAAAAGGGTAAAATAACAACTCCTGAAGAAATTCAGAAGATCAGCAATACCTACTTCAAGAATCTTGATTCTAATAAAATTAAAAATATGTTTAAAATGGACAGATTCTTGGGTACATAGAAATTATTGAAATTTAATCAAGGTATAAAATTTGTGCTATAAAAATTCTAAATAAACCATCATCAGTACATGAAATTAAAGATGTAATTAAAAGCATACCAACAAAGAAAAGCTCAGTCCCTCAGTGGATTTATTGCTGAATTCTACAAAAACATTTAGAGAAAACATAGTGACCTATTTCTCCAAATCTTAGGGAAGAAATGCTCTCAAAGTCATTCCTGGAAAAAGGCATTATCCCAGTATAAAAAGCAAAGGAACGGCATGGCAAGTGCAAGGCCCTGAGTTTAATTCCCAGTTTGGCAAAAAAAAAAAAAAAAAAAAAAAAAAAAAAAAAAAAAAAAAAAAAAAAAAAAAAAAAAAACAAAAAAAAAAAAAAAAA
>PVJA010003733.1:0-77821 GCA_004027025.1 Myocastor coypus | reverse complement strand
CAATTCCATAAAATTGTAATACATAGCCTTTATCTCAATCTAATAAAAGCCATCTATGACAAACCAACATCCAAAAGCATTATACTAAATGAACAAAACTTAAAAGCTTTCACTCTAAAATCAGGAACAAGACAAAAATATTCATTATAATCACACCTATTCACTGTAGCTCTTGAAATGTTAGCCAGATCAATTAGATAAGAAAAAGAAACAAAAGGAAAAGGAAAGGAAGAAGTTAAATTATCATTATTTGTGGATAACAAGATGTTTACATAGAAGACCCCAAAAACTCCACCAAAATATTTCTAAATTTAGTAACCAAATACAGAAGCATAATTGGATACAAAGTCAGTATTCAACAATCAATGGCATTCCTATACATAAAAACAAACTCACCAGGTATGAATTTAAGAAAACAATATCTTGCACAATAACATACAAAAAAGGGGGAAAATGTGTAGGAATCAATCTAACAAAGGAAAACCTTTATATTGAAACCTGCAGTACTACAAAAAAAGGAGATGAAAGAAGATATTAGAAAATGGAAAGATAACCTTTATTCTTGGATAAGAAGTACTGATACAGCGAAAAATGCCCTTCTCTATCCCATCAGCTTCTTTTAGTAGTGAAGAAAATCTTCACTCTTGATATCACTTGAACAAGATCAGTAGAGGAGGTATAGTGAGTAGCTTCCTGTAATAAAAGACACCAACTGCACCCCATGCTTCATTTCTCCTTTTAGTGGTGGCCAATGCAGAACATAACAATTTGTCTTTTACACTGGAGAAATATGATGCATACTTTGACCACTGAGGGCTTAAAACTTTAATGTTACATAAGTTTCAGGAATTTATGGATTTTGTTTTCTACTTTGTGAGGCACACACAACTTACAAATAGTTCCACAATACTACCTACTTCTTACTATAGTAGCATGATGCCACATCTTTAATGAATAAAAATTATGTTCTGTAGGATGTCCAGAGGAGCTAAATGAGAAACTAAATGTATGTTACTATACATTTCGTGCAGATAAACTTTTTCAGATACTATTCACTAATAAAGATAAAATTACAAAACATATTTGCCCAATCACTGGACAAACCCAAATCCATACTAATCTGCTGTAGCAAAGACACTAATATGACAAATTCTGATCATAGCTATTTGAGGATCCATATGTCTCATTTATCTCTTCTAATTTCTTTCTCCCTCTTTGGATATTTTTCTACTACTATTTCAGAAAACAGTATTTTATGCATGCCATTTGTGCTGTGTTCTGATTTTTTCACTAATTCCAACAAATCATTGATAAGTCATATTTGTGTCATCTAGCAGCTGTTCGACCTGTCTTCTTGTTTTAAGATATTCTTGCATAGGTAGTTTTTTTTCACATGTATTGTCTTCTAGTTCTGACACTCTATCCCTACATTGTTCACTTCTGCTGCCCACACTTTTGGTAGAATGTTTTATCTCCTGGACAATTCTTTGGTACATGATCTTTCACATCCCTCAGCTCACTTTTTATTAGTGTCTTCAGTATGCTCACTGATTATTTTGTTTATTATGTCTAATATCTTTTAGCCATGTCTTCTTTGAGCTTGCCGAGAATCTTATTGATCTGTTTTTCTCTCTTCTTGAGTCATTCTGTGTAATTCAATTGTTTACCTCTTTACTCCCTCTCCTTTGAACCTCCATCAGTCAATCTTGGGGGAATTGGTATATTTGAAAGCATTTTCTTGCCTTGTCTTCTCATGTTTGCATTTCATCTTTCCTTGCACAGACATCTTAAGAACAATTATAGTAGGAAGACATTGGTAGACTAGATTTCCCTTTATTTAATATCTGATTTTCAGTGTTTTTTCTGGGCATAGCTAACAGAAGGTCTTTAGGAAGGGAATGTGCAGTGGAATTAGCCCAGCACCCAGTTCTGCAGAAATGAACCACAGTACTTTAAGAGACATTGAGACAAACAAGATATTGCTATGCAGTAAAATCTAATTCATAGTCACAACAAAAATTGCACCCATGACAATCCTAGCAATAACAACAAAATTGACGCCAATTGCAGAGTCAAAGGCAGACTGGATGTTCCCATGCCATAAGAAGCTACAGCAGAAGCTACAATAGCCCTATCCTTAACCATAAAAAATAAATTACAATTATACTTTAGACACAAAAAACAAACCTAATATTGACATATAATAATTGCAACAAATATGCTATGATTAATAACAGAAGAGAGCTTACAGTAATAGCATAGCTTTAACTAAATATGAATGAAGCTTCATAGGAATACTAGTAGGCCTAGCATGGCTGTGGGATGGAAAAATAAAAGAAATAGGTGAAAAAACAAGAAGAGATTAAGTTGGAGAGAAAAGTGAGACAAATGATCTTTTTATGGAATAAATGGGAACCAACAGAATTTAATAAAAGTAGCAAGATAAACTAAAAGAAAAAAAGGGGGGGTACCAAAAACTTAGAGAAAAAATAGAAAAAGAAAATAAAGTCTTAGAAAAACTTATGAAGAATGAACAAAAATAACCTATTTTTTTCCACATTAATATTTTTTGGGTCTGAGTACTGGCTGCTGTCCTGATGTTCCCATTTGGCATGGTTGGTCACAGATTTCTCCTATAATTCTACGGTCACTTTGGTGACTCCAACTTGCATGTTCCTATGCACCCACCAGCTCACATGCAGCCTGTGTATTTGTGAGGTTTCCCCCACTCCAGAGACCCCTATATTCATATACCACAGGCTCTGGCTGAGTTATATCTCATTCCCATTGGTAGATGGGCAAGTGAAATGGACCACTGCGTCCTCTGCTGAAGACATGCAACCATGTGAGGGTTCAAGTAGACTACAAACCTTAGTGCTAGTCCTTTCAGACCCTGCATCCCTAAAATCTACACATCACTTACCTAGCTTCTCACCATGGGCAGTGGTGGGAGGAAGACACCATGCCCTTCCTGGGGTCTGACCTATATTTAATGTGGGCCCTCTCTGTGTCTGCCTCTTGTGGTCATTTTTCACTCACTGTTAGAGTGCTGACACCAAAAACTCTAAAGTATAGTTGTTCTGTAGTTGTTCTTTGGCTCAAATTTGGCTACTTAATCCCTTCCCAATATCATTCCTGATTTATCCTTTCATATACAATTGATACTGAACTGTATTCCTTCTCTAACCTCTCTCCAGCAGAAGGAGTCATTTTAGAGTAAAATCCCACACTTTTTTTTTTTCAATTTGCAGTAGTTGGGTGATGGGGTTGGGTCCCAGTGTGTTGTTTCTACCTAACGCCCCAGACTTCCAGTCTTACCTGGTGTTAGCAGAGAAAGCCCCCCGCTCCCGCCCCAGCAACGGTGAGCACTGGAGACTTCATTCTTTTCTCTGTGTTGTGCTCTATTTCTCAAGCTTCTTTGTAATTTTAGAATTCTTACTAATTTCCTACCAGTTCTCTGAGATACACTTCTTTAATTATTTTTTCCCTCTTCATTAAATTGATCCTTTCCAGGAGTCTTGCTGCCAGGATCCAAAGATGCTGTATTTTCTCCTGGTCTCTGTTCTGCCATTTTTTGAAGCTTGTCTCAATTTTCTGTTCAACCCCCAGGCATTTCTATTTTACAACAAAACTCTCAGGTTTGCTGTACTCCATGCCCTCCTACAAATCTCTTAAACATATTCCATGAATATTTTCTCTACTACCAGTCTATGTACACTTTTGCTCAAAGGTGGCTATTCTCTCGGATCCATTCAATGGCTAGATTTCTGCACTCAACTTAGTTGACCTAACGATGCATTTATTGCACATGGCCAGGTTTTCTTCATTAATGTTTGTTTTCATAATGCACAGTTTGTTCCTTCTTTGTATCTTTTGCTAGCTCATTCTTTTCATCATCATCTTTTGGTTTCTTTCCTCTATACAGTCACTACCTTCATTAATACAGTCTCATGGTTTAAATATTGTCAATACAACAATCTCAATTTCTCCAGACCAACCTTCTTGCTTTTAAAATTTAAATTTATACATAAGCGTTATTGCCAAATATATTCGCAAAGTCTCTGGCATTTATCCAAAAATAATAATTCAAAAACTAATATTTGATCTAATCTCCAGCTCTCCATGTTTTAATAAATAATAATTTCATTTGGACCAAAATTCTATTGCCCATTTGACTCCTTTTTCTATTTATAGCACATAAGACATATTTTCAGACGTCCTGATGACTCTACCTTCAAAACATAGCTAGAATTCAATCATCACTTCCACCATGTTCGTAATTTTGTCTACCACTATCTTTTATGTATATTTTTCAAATCTCACTGGTGTAACTTCTTCCACTTTTATATACCTTACTCCACTCTTAATACATTATAGAGAGATTGTGAGATTTCTATATGACAAAGCTTGTAAAACTCTCCACGTTTTCTAAAATAAAAGTGAAGTTTTTAAGCAACCACCATTATTTCTCTAACTTGTGTTTTTTGTCTGATTTCCTTCCTATTCTCTAATACCTCAGGCAGAAACCTATCAAAGAACGTTTTCTCTAGCTTGCCTCTTCCAAGAATATGATTGTAGTGGTTGATACAATGTGTCAACTTGGCTGAATGACTCAGCAGCCCGGTTCCCTGTTGGTGGGAGCCCCGCTCTGGGGTACAATTGTTCTTCCCTGGAGCGTGACCAGGGCCCACCTAGGATATGATTGGATTTCTCCCTAGAGCCCATTCTGAGGTACAGTTGGTTCCACCCTAGGGTACAATGAGCCCACGTCAGAATGACTAAGCACAAAAAGACTTTTTAAAGGGCTGAAGAAGGAGTTAACACTTCACTTCGTCGGAAAAGCTTCAGTCTTCGCATTCAGCTTGGAGTTCATCATCTGGCTTGCAGCGGAGACTCTTTGGCCTCCAGCTTGGATGTTTTGCCATCCATCGCAGACTCTTCAGCATCCATTACAGACACTTCAGTCTTCCATTGCAGACCCATCAGCCGACAGAGATGTGCACATAGTGCTGCAGTGAAGTCCAGACCTCAGGACTGAATTCTTCAGTCCAGAGCGTGCAGACGCCCTGTGCATGCTTCCTCATCTGACTCTGTGGCTGACTATTGTAAGCCAATCTTATAATTCCTTATAGATTGTATATTTTATGTTAATATCCATTCCTTATATTATATCCATTCTGTTCCTCTAAGTAAAACCCTGACCAATACAGTGATGTTAGTCTATTGTTTGTTACTATCATTAAATATCTAAAAGAAAAGCAGTTTATGTAACTCACAGTTCTGGAGGGTCAAGGGCACTGCACTGTTCCCGGCTAAGCTCTGGTGATGGTTCCATAGCAGAGGACACTGTCGTGGAAACATGCGTGAGAGGAAGTGGTCATTCACAAAGATAAGACATTAAAAAGCAGCTCACTGCCATATAACAACTTGTTTGTATGAGAACTAACTCACAGCTCCACAAAATTTAGCTTACTCTCTTCTGAAAACGGTGCCCCTCCCATGATAAACAACTACTACTAGGTGTCATTGTCAAAGCTCTCACCTCTCAGCATCACCACACTGGCAGCCCTTAGGAGGTTATTTCTCTGGTTTAGATTTGGAATTTCTCTCAAAGTCATCCTGCACGTGGAGGTGAAGCTCTGGAAGATGACTGGACAATGAGACCCTGTCCCACCGGTGGGGCACAGTGGAGGCATCCGCTAAAGAGCTCAACATGTGAGTGCGTTATTACAATGTGGGGTCTGTCCAGAAGAGGTAGAGCACTGGGGACATGGTTCAGAAGGGCTATCTTCCCTTCCAGCTCCTCTGGCTCCTGTGGTAGAAGATTTTCTCCACCAGGCTTTTTGCTGCCTTGAAGTCAGCCATCTTTGATTGAAATCTGTGAAACTGTAGTGCGATAAGCCACACTGCCTTCCAGTTGTGGTGTTGGGTATTCTATCCCGCAATGAGAAAAATATTCTTCTTTTCACTCTCTCAAATATTTGGGCATATATCCTTGAGATAAACATTTACTGTCTTCGCCACAGAAATTCTCCCATCCTGACCTCTACTAAAGTTAATTCTTGATTTTTCTTTAGAATTTAGCATCATTTTATGTATTACATAAGTAATTTACATACAATTTTATGTGATGCAATGTAACTTCATTTTCTTGAGGATGCTCAAACTTCTCAAATAACATCTGGCGCAAAAGGGAATCTTGATGGTAGAAATGAGTGAACTGTACTGTTCTTAACAAAACAAGAACTACATAATTATGAATACCATGAGAAAACATACTACCATAATCGTACCAATTCTCTCCCAACTACATGTCCGAGTGATTTATCTGAAATTATAAGCTCCAAAGTAAATTGAAAATATCCCAAATAACATAAACAAGAATAAGATTGTGAGTGGTATTTCCACTTGGCTAGATAAGTAGAACAATAGCTATGAAGACAACAATATGTAGTATATTGATTATTGTAATCATCCTACTAACCTGTTTTGAAACTGTTTCATTATTATTTTATTGCCTTTCTCTATAAAAGAAATAAAAAATTAAAATTAATAAATAAAATAAAATAAAAGTGAAAAAGAAACAGATAGATCAATGGAATAAAATAAAGGAGATCCACAGCAATTTGAAACACAATGCATGTGTTCTTTCAGTTCACTATTAAAAAAATTGATAATTAATATCACACAAAATAGACATTCTCATTTAATTCTACATTTCTTAAAAGTCTAAATGTAGAATCAAAACCTAAAACAATTTTAAAAAAATAGGCTATTCTTATGCCTTGGGTAAATGAAACATTTCTTTGTTCTGTAATTTTATTACTTTTATTATGAAATAACATCGAGACAGTTTCAAACACCTTAGTAGGAAAGTTACAGTAATTAATCCAGTACACATTGTCTTCAGAGTCCAATATGCAGACATGATAATTTTTTAAACACTGTTGTAACTGGGCGTGGTGGCGCATGCCTGTTATTCCAGCACTCAGGAGGCTGAGGCAGGAGGATCAGTGCAAGTTCGAGACCAGCCTGGGCTACCAAAGTGAGCTCAAGGCCAGCCTGAACTGCATAGCAAGACCCTATCTCAAAAAGACAAAAATAAATAAATAAATAAATAAATAAAATAAACACTATTGTTACAAATATTTCTTCTCAATGAACTAAGAGAAAGTAGTTGTATATATAGTCTAATCTTCCCTAACAGTAGTGGGTTATCAGCACAACTGGTAAAGTCAGAAGCTGTTGACTTGAGCCTTTTACAGCTCAGTCTATAAAACATTTCTTAGACAAACCACAAAAGACAAGCTTGAGAACCCCATTTGACAACACATTTTTAAAAATTACTATTATCTACATAGACTTCATTAAATTTTGGATAAAAGATTAGTGTTCTTAATATAAAGCTTATAAATCTACATGAAAAAAGAAATCTCACACAGAAAAACATTAGACTGAATTTCAAAGAAGACTACATAACCAGTGTAAATATATAAAGATGAAAATTATAAAGACATGGTTTTTACATCCATCAGAGAAATAAAACTTAATAATTCAGACAAGTATGTAAGATGGCAGGAGAATTGAGTGACACTGTTTTACAAAACAATCGAATGTGAATCAAATGTACATACCTCCTGGCTCAGCATTCCTACTCAGTCCATCCTCTTGAGAACCTACTATCTCTGTGCTCAGGGAGACAGAGAAAAAAACGCCCTGCACAACTGCCACAAAAAGCAGTTAAGGAGTCAACACGACTTTGCTACTGAAGGAGGTCATTCATAATTTGAGAGTTTTAACTTAAGCCATTTTAAGACATGAGAGAAGAGAGAGAGGATAGTTACAGTAGATTTTACAAGATGAAAAGAAGCAAGAAATTATGAAGCCAGGATATTAAAAACACTGATGATAATGATAAAGGCAGAGGCCTGAATGGAGATAAAGGCTCCAGCCCAGTTACTGCACTTATTGAGAAATGCAGAGTTTTCCTGTAGAAAAGGAGATATTGAAGAGAATCATATGAGAAGGTGACTTGTGATTCAAATGAGAAGTCCAGTCTTGCTTCAGAAACAGTACACAGAAATTGCCATGTGAGACAGAGGATGAGGGAAAAGGTCATCGATATAGAAAGTTCAAAGAACTGGAATGACAAAGAATAAATCCAATTTAACTTAATGTAGAAAAGAGAACAGCAATTTCCATGTCACTCATTTAACTATTTCCTCTGTTTCTTTATTATCTAGGATGATGTTTTCAGTCTTTACTATTTTTTTAATATAAATCTTAATGACATCAGGAATAGTTACTGAAACAAGCACAAGGCCTGGCATTCAGCCGTGTGAGCACCCTCTTCATTCCTTACTTATTCATTCATATTCTGAATAGGAAGATGTAACTTGACTGATCATTTTCATGAAATTTGAAGATGATGTAAAATAAATATAAGCCTATGAAAACAGTAATCAAAACTCATTTATTATTCAATTTCTTTTGTAAGGAGAAGGGTCTACAGGGTGGTCAGCGTCTCACTACTAGATCGGACTTGTAATAATCCACCTGTTCACAGCCTCCGAAGAGGTGGAATTACAGGCATGGCCACCACACCCAGTCTCAATTGCCATCTCAGCATACCCCTGGCAGGGCCAGCACACCAGACCCAATTTGTGTGTGTGTGTGTGTGTGTGTGTGTGTGTGTGTGTGGTACTGGGGATTGAATTCAGGGCCTTAAACTTGTTAGGCAAGCACTTTTTCTACTGAGCTATCTCCCTGGCCGCAGGGCCAGTATTCTTCAATTTTAAATTCACTATCATTAGGGCCAATCAGATATCTCAGCAAATTGAAGTGCCTACTTAGACATACACAGGGGCCAGGACTTCAACTCCCAAGCTGCCATACTAGCCTCACCCCAGAAGTCTGATGAGACTGTGATTAAGACTGGCATGCTGCCATGCACCTGTAATCTCATTGTTTGGGAGGCTCAAAAATAGGAAGTATCACTACAAGTCAGACCTGTGTAGTGACACCCTACAGACTCTGTAATAAATAAATACCTATATACATATATTCACTATCTTTGTTAGACATAGGAAATAGGAAAAAAAATCATATGTCAACTTAGCCTGGAAGGTAGGAAAAGAAAGAATGAAAGAAAAAATGGAAGACTAAAAAGATTACTTTCAACCAGTTTATTAAACATAGTAATACGTGAAGATTACTGCTTAGAAAGCACAAGCCTTCAAAAACAGTGATAGTAAAATGGTATCATTAATTGCCAGAGTCATAATTAAAACAGGAATAAAATGTGTGATGTGGAACTTGGTCTGTAACACCCAGTGTTCTCCCCATTCAAGTCCAGTTCCTCTGGACTGTCATATCCTCAGAAAGTGCATTTATTCCTTTGGCTCTCTCCTACTTTTCATAAACCAAGGCAGTATTTAACAAACAAATACAAAACCAACTAAATTTATTAGCTTTAAATATGCTTAAATATATTGACTAAAATATGTAAAATTATATGTTGATATATTTGCAAGCTTCGTTTAATTTAAAGTTTTGAAAAGTTTGAAGACAGCAGCTGAGCTGCAGACCCGTCACCAACTCATCTAGCTCTTCCATACACAGCTCAGAGCAGGCGCATGCCACATGTTTGATAGCAAATGTACAGAAAATTTATACAACTTGAAAGCAGGGCAGTGGTCACCTGGAGCACTCCATGGGAGCGAAATTAACTATATATTATCACTAAGTGATATTATTGAAAAAATGAAAATATTCTCAAGTTGATTTATTGTGACAACTGTACCACTTAAAGATACTCAAAATCCTTAATTTGTATATTTGAAGCATAAATAAATATATTCTTAAAATTTAGTTGACAACGTCATCAGAAATAAAAATGATACCATTGTAGGCAGTTGAATTAGATAGAAATATTATAGGCAGTCAGATGGGGCCAGGGGTGACATGGAAGACAAGGTGACTTTACAACTAGAGACAGACACTCCTCTGTTGTGGGCCAGATCTCAAGACAAGAGTGAACAAAAGCAGGGAAATACTTCCTTAATGGTGGGCATCAGGGATTAATATGCTAAATAAGTATCAATCACTTTAAAAGAGCCTGGAAAGAGCCACCAGAGCAAGCCCAACAGCAAGAGACCTTGCTCCGTATTCTTGCCCACTTGCTATGTGACTTGCTTTGCCACTGGATCCCGATTTTAATCAGTTCTACATGAGTAATGATGCTTGTAATCTTATTGGTTGACCACAGTTTTGTCTCACCTCATACCCACCTAAGCCAGTTCCCAGGTCTTCTCCACAAACGTAGACCCACCTCACTACATGGTTTTCCTCAATAAAAGTCCCTGGAAGAGACAGCTTCCTGGGGACACCCACTTGGGACCGCCCTCCTGTCCCTCTCTCAGACAGGAGCTTTCTTTACCTCAATAAATATGTTCTGTTCATTATCTCCATTTGTCCTAAAATTCATTCTTCAGTTTTACAGAGAACACAAACTCCTCCCAGGTACTTTTCAAGTTGAAGATCAGTTTTCCCTACATCATTTCAAGGTTCCCTATTGACAATCATCCACCTCAGATCAGTTTTTTCTTCCTGCATCAATACTATGTTTTAGGCATTAGAACAGATGTAGAAGAAAAATAAACTACAAAAATCCAAATCCTCAGGAAAAATGAAAGTCTACTGTCCTAAAATTTTATATCGTATAAGATGTGGTAGAATGCTGAATAAAAGTAAACTATTGTAACATAGAAATGGGTACTGAGGGCTGGGGAGATAGCCCTGTGGCACAAGTGCCTGCCTGGCAAGTGCAAGGTTGAGAGTTTGAACCCCTGTCCCTCAAAAAAAAAAAAAGAAAAAAGAAAAAAGAAATGGGTACTGGAAACACTAAAACAATGACTAAGAACTAAGTAATAATAATAATAATAATAATAATAATAATAATAATAATAATAACAACAACAACAACAATGTTGCAGTCAATAAAACAAAATTTACGCTGAAAATTACATTTTTTTTTAATGAGCAGAAAATATTTATTGAGGGAAATCTCCTGTCTGAGAGAGGGACAGGAGGTGGGGCCCCAGCAGGTGGTCCCCAGGAAGCTAGCTGTTTTTTCTAGGGACTTCTATAGTGCAAAATCATGCAGTGAAGGGAGTCTAGCATGAAAACTCTCTTAGGTGGGCATGAGGTGGGACAAAACTGTAGTCAGTCAACGAGATTACAAGCACGATTGCTCAGGTAACATTAATTAAAATGGGAAAACAAGTCACATAGGAAGCATCTCTTCCTGTTGGGCTTGGGCTAGTAACTTTCAGGCTCTGTCAAGGTGATTGATATACTTATTTAGCATATCAATCCTTGATGCCCATTCCAAGGGAAGTATGCGGCTGCATTGTTTACTCTTGTCTTGAGATCTGGCCCACAGAGGAGGTTTGTCTATAGTTATAATGTCAGTTTATCTTCCATGTTGTCCTTGAAGGCCTGGCCCTGTCTCACTGCCTGTAACATTTCAATCTAATTTAGATACCTACAACATTTCCCCCTCTGAAGAAGTAACTGGGGCTGCAGTGAAGGAACCGTGGATGATGACTGCTCTGTCTTCTTCAGGCTGAAAGGGGTTGTAGTTGTGAACTGGCAGTCAGAGATACTCTCCAGAGGTTCTATCTAAAGGCCCTCAGTAGACACAAGGTATTTCCATCTTGGCTAGGTAGAATTATTTTAAAGATAGCCAACTCCAAAGATGACAAAGCACAAAGAAACAAAGAATAAATGAGGTGTATGGAAAAGATATTTGCAAATGGTAATCTTAAACACAATTATCATGATAGTTTCTTTAAATATGGAGGGTCTAAATACTCCAGTATAAAAGTAGGTATTGCTAGATATATAAAAATAATACACTTATATGCTGCCTATCAAAAGTCTACTTAAGACCTAAGCAAACAAATAGATTAAAATTTAAAAGATTAAAAACATTTATCAGGTTAGCAACAGTAAATTTAACTTTATAATTAATCCAATAGCACATATATTGATATCAGAGAAAGACAGTTGAAAAGAAGATAATATTTCCAAAAATGAACACAGCAATTTCAACCTAGCAGCCAATTTTGAAGAGAACATAACAATCATAAATGTATTCATGTTTCACAAAATATTTCCAACATACATGTTAAAATTACATGATAGACTTAAGCTATAGAACTAAGAAGAAATGGAACAATCAACAATTATAGTGAAATAGACAGCCTTCTTTCAATAACTGATAGGATGAATGTATTATCTGAGCAAATTAAAATTGATTTAGAAATCAGTAACAAAAAGACAAATGGAAATTTCTAAACATTAGGAACATAGATAATACACATTTAAATAGTGCATGCGTCAAAGAATTAAATAAAAACAAACCTAAGTGAAATTGGTTTCTTGAATTAAAGTAGTATTTGAATAGAAATATGTAGCACTAAACATGTTAAAAAATAAAGGAATCAAATCAATGACTAGGCTAATACCTACAGACACATTTAAAAAAGGAAATTAAACCTAAAATAAACAGAAATAAGGAAATAAGATAATTTTAAGAATTGTATAATTACATGTTACATTAATTACACCATATGTAATTATATATAATTACGATAATTACATATTTTGCTAGTTATGTAGTAATAACTCATAGCAAAAATTCACTGATCTAGTAAAAACTGTGGCTCGTTTTTATAAAGAAAAAAAACAAAGAAAAAATTTGTTCCTGTGAGATCAATAATGCTAACAAACTACTAGCAGATTTTTCAGAAAATATCTGTGAGAAAATTATAAAAAATTACAGAGACCAAATCATAACATTTAAGTAATTTAAATTCTGTTTTAAAACTTCCAAAAATAGAAACTCAGATCCATATTGTTTCACAGGCAAATTTCACCAAAAATGTAAGAAGTGAATAATACTGCTTCTGTACAAACTCTTCCATAATTTTAAGAACAAATAGTATTTTTCAAGTCCTTTACTAAGCATAAAACTGGATTATCATTTGTGTCAATCAGTTTCCTTTTGGAATAAAATACATGAGGCTACTGACTAATAGACAGCAGTTATTTAGCTCACAATTGGAGAGGTTCTGGCCCAAGTTTCAGTGGCTCCAGAAAATCATCCCCTGTGTAAGGCAGTACATCTTGGTGGAGTGCATAGAGAGCAAATTATTTGCCTCATGAGCCAAGAAACAGAAGGAACAACATAAGACACAGGAGTCCCACAATCCACTTTAAGATGATGTCTTCCTTTACGTAAGGACTTACCACTGATTCCAATCTCTGGAAAGTCCTATCTTCTCTCCTCTGTGCCAACCTAGGCACCAACACTTTAGTATAAGGCTCTTTACAAGACACATGACATCCAGGACTAAGCTTCTCATCTCCAAAAACTCATATCCTTCTCATATGCAAAATGCATTCCTTCCCCAAAAGTTATTAAAGTCTTCATTTTGCACAATATTCGCTGCCTATAGTCTTAGAGACTTAAGGCACACTATGAGAATCTATAAATATAAAAAAGAAAGCTGTATATTCTCAGGATACAATGGTAACACAGGCACCAGGTCCACATTTCTATTGCCAAAGGGAGAAATAAAAAAAATCATAGGAAGGACCGCCTCGAGGCAAGATCAAAACCCAGCAGGAAATGCACTGTACTCTAATGCTGCATGTCAGTTTACGAAAGTTGATGTACCAATAACAAGTAAGCACATTAAAAATTTTCAAACTCCATAGCCACTATAGAAATGCAAATTAAACCCAAAACAAGTCCATTTAAATGTCAAAATTAATAGACAAAAACAGCAATGAAAAGCCTGCTCTGTTAAGCACTGACAAAGATGTACTTACAGCAAGTAGAACCCTATGCATTGCTGGTGGAAACGTAAAATGATAAGCACCCTTTGGGGAATAATTTACCTGTTTCCGATAAAAAGTAACATATACTTGATCAATGACCAGCTATCTTTCCCCTGGAGAAATGAAAGCACACATTCACACAATAAGCTTTCTATCAATAGTCACACAGTGT
Organism: Myocastor coypus; assembly: GCA_004027025.1. NCBI lineage: Eukaryota > Metazoa > Chordata > Mammalia > Rodentia > Myocastoridae > Myocastor > Myocastor coypus. The sequence continues at coordinate 63,741 of PVJA010003733.1, read as the reverse complement.
TGCTTCACATTGTACAATTTTAATAATATGATTCTGTGGAAAGGGTAAAACTATAGGGACAGAAATCAAATCAGTTTCCAAAGATTGGGATTGAGGACTGGGGAGATAGCTCAGTGGAATGGAATAAGCTCTTGCTTAGCAACTGTAAGGTCCTGAGTTCAATCCCTAGTACCGCAAAAAAAAAAAAAAAAAAAAAAAAGTTTGGGACTGAGGTGGAGGGCAATGTGGGAAATCCTAAGTACGGTAACTTGATTTTGTTGGTGGTTAGAAGACTATATTTGTCCAAACATACAAAATTACACACTAAATAAGCAAAACATTACCTTTTGTAAAAATAAGAGAAAAAAGATTTTTCATGTGTGAATATAGCCATTTCATAAATATAATTATCTGATAAATTTAATACAAAGTTATAAAATACAATGTACTGAAGTAACAGTGTTTTGTGGTTTCCAAACGCTGAGTACCTGTCACAACAAACAACAACATGGAATTATCCTCAATATTTTCAGATGCTGTATTTGAGAATTTCCTTACTTAGAAAAATCTACTACTGAAGCTCAAAGTCAATGCTCACGACACTTTTCTGGCCATCTGTGGACATGTGCTGTGACAAGGCTGAACAAGTCAGTTATGTGTTTCTGTTTCAGCTGTTACAGTATAAACAAATGCCTTTCTGCTGTTCTAGTTAGTGACACAATTCTTACACTTTTATGCTTCTGTTGGTGGATTTGCCATTTAAAGCACTTGTAAAACAGCGTAAAAGTGCTGTCTCATATTTCTAAAGGTTAGGAAACTGTAATCTGCCTTCTGATAAAATGCAGGTATAACCAGTTTCATGAGCATCCTACCTGTAAGTCAATTCTTAAATATGAACATTCAATAAAATCAATTACGATAATCTCTCTGCCTCTAAACTCAAGAAGCCTTTACTTAATGGATTTTGAGATCAAACCTCCTTGGAGATTACTAAGTATAGTTGTTGAAACAACAGAAAGTTAATAAGGATTGATAGATAATGGAATGCTTTGCAGAATAAACTTTAATAACGAATTATTAAAGCATGTTTCTTAAAATTGTAATTCTTACAATCACCTTGTAAAGCGTAAAATACTACTATCGTGATTTTACAGAGATGAAATATCTACATTCAGTGTGGCAACACTGATGCTTTTAAGGCTGAAGAAGCCAGTGCCGAAGAGAAGAGTAAGACCCTCTGGGGGCCTGATTTCAAAGCACTTGCTTTTGGTCACCGCGAGATTGCCACATTAAATGGTTTTTCTGTTTATTTTCTTCTTTTCTTTCTTTCTTTTTTTAAAAATATATTTAATACAGGGTCTTCATGGCCTCATTAGAGAGGTCAGATCCATAGCGATCCTCCTGTTTTCAGCCTCCCAGGCTCTGGGATTACAAGTCCGCATCACCAAGCCCAGTCTCAGTCACGGTCTCAGTGTACTCCAGGGGCAGGCCCCGTGTAGCATGCCAGGGATTGAACTCCAGTCCCTGCACAGACACATTGGTCTGCTGAGCTATCTGGCTGGCCCTTCTTTTCATTTTTGGTAAATAGTTATTCAAAAAATAGTCCAGAATATCAATTTTAAGCATCATATTCACTTAAACTGTCTTTACAAGAAATTTAGTTGGGAACAGTACACATCAGAGATGTTCTTATAATCTGATTATGTCATGAATTACAATGTTCATGTTGCTTATTGCCTTATTTAAGAACATTCCTGGGCACCGTTTCTGTGACAATGAGATCGCCCTTTCTTCTTAAATAAAATTTTACAAAGTGGATGTTTTTTATGGGCATGGAAGTAGGGAGAGAAATTACTTCCTTATGTACAACCAGCAAAATATTTAACATGCTTTTCACTTCTCACAAGAAATGAATACCAACTTTGTTCATCCAAATTCTATTTCATTACATATTTTATTAGTTTTGACAGAAAAGAAAACAACCAAAATGTCCTGACAACACTTGATTTGATGAAGTTGATGCTACTAGGAAGCTCCCTCCAGTCTCCCATTCACGTGTCAGCCTCTTCTGAATCGTGCAAAAAACGAACAGTAAGAAAGGCAGTAGACTTTTGTTTCATGGGGAATGTACACGATTATTTTGAGAGATAAAAAATTCACAAATGATAATATTGTGAAACTGAAGTAATTTTGGGAAATCCAGCTAGCCCTATAATAACTGAAGATTGCTTTCCTGAGCTTCCTTTCCTCTGGCTAATGCAAATCCAAATTCACAGATGGATTGCCGTGGTGAGATGAAGAAGTCCTGCATGTGGTTCTTTCTACACATGTATCCAGTCATGAATTTTTAAATTCTCTCATTCTTTCATAAACCTAGACTTGTCCACAAAGCTATTTAAACATTAAACACAAATGCAGCAGCGCCTGCGGGCAGGTGCAGGCGCCTGAGCTTCAATCCCCAGGCCTGCTGTGTGCTCCCGGGGCGCACTGAGATGGCCATTGAGACTGGGAATGGTATCATGCATCTCTAATCCCAGCACTTAGGAGGCTACAGACAGGTGGATCACTATGAGTCCATTCTAATACTGAGACCCTGAACACCCCGTGGACTCTTCCCTAAAATAAAATAATATAAAATTAAATTAAATTAAAATTTTTAAAAGTTAACCACAAATGCATTATAAAAGATGTAATAAGAATATAAAACTTGGGCTGGGGAGACAGCTCAGCAGTCTAAGCACCTGCTTGGCAAGCACAGGGACTAGAGTTCGATCCCCAGTGTTGTGTGATGTGCAAGACTTCACAGCAAATAAATAGATTTAAAAAACTACAAAACATTAAAACTGTAAATTATTCATCTCTATCTGCTATTATTTCCATAATTCTCATGCATAATATTTTCATCTTATCAACTCAGCATGTGTGTTTGTCACTAGAGAACTTTGCCAAATAAAAACAGTAAATCTATCAGTGTTGTAAAAGTAGACATCAAGGGGTAGCTATACAATCCAGTGGGACAAGATCTCTTTGATAAACACAGGGTCATGAGCTCAATACTTGGTACCAAAAACAAACAAACAAAAATGTAGACATCATTAACAAGGAATACAATGAACTTTTTTTTCAGTTGTACAAGAAATAATAGGTGTGTTCCTAATGGCAAAATATTGAATCTATGTGACAGGACTGTGAAATGTTGATGCACAAAAACATTAGTGCATTGGATATTTACAGTCTATTTCCAAGAGTAGATGGTATTTTTACTTCCCTTGATGTCACTAATCACTTTTTAAAATGTGTTTCTATATCCTGTCTTGTCCTCCCAAATTGCTTTATCTTGAAAGACCAATAAGCAACTGTTCACTCCACATGAAAATCAAAGTTGTGTTCTTTTTCCTAGAGGTATATGAGTTCTACTACAGTAATGTATAAAAAAATCTATAATGAAGTCAAATTTTAGTGACTGATTTGGGAATTATATGATTTAAATGTTTTATAGAAACTTTTTTCATATGAACAGTTACCCCACAAAAAGTTCAGTTAAAAGCTTACTATCTCTCTGGATAACAAATGAACATTACCACCAAGTCTGAGGTTGTCAGGATTCTTCTCTGCCCTTGAGTAATAAGACTAAAGACAGGATATATTTTGGTCATGGGTAGGCTAGTCATGCTTGGAGTGCTTTACTAATGAGTAAGTTTTATTTTAAAATTGATCACAGTCTTCTCTGACTTTTATATTGAAAGATAAATTTTAGCTTGTAATGTATTTAAAAGTACAGTTTCGTTTTCAGAGCCTGGCTCTTAATATGAATTTGCTAATGTCACTGTCCATTCAGCCATAACTTTTCAATATTTGGCTCAATTCATTCTGATAATTCACCAAAAACTATTCCAAATAGCTCATTGAATTACCATAGAACCATCATTTTATTGAGATATAATTACAATTCCACACAAATCACTAATTATAAGCATACAATTCAATATCTGTTCAGTATTACCATAAAATTATGCAACAGTCATTGCAGTCTAATTTTACACCATTTTTATCACTCCCTCCAAAAACCCCTTTACTTCTTCAATAGTCATTCCATCTGCCTCTCAATATTTCCTATTAAGGACACTTCATAAAATGGAATTAAACAAATATTATTTCAAATGATAGTTTTCTTTTAGTTAGCATGTTTTCAAGATTTCCTCTTGTAGTGTATCTCAGTATTTCATTCCTTTTGGTAGCTAAATAATATTCAATAGTATGGAGCTATTTTGTGCATGCATATATACATATATATAAAAGTTCCTAAGTCTCAGTTTAATATTTTAGAGATCTTTCAGGTTCTTTTTCCGTTTTTCAGCTAAGCAATTGTACAGCTCCACTAGCTATGTATAGGTGCTTTCATTTCTGTGAATTCTATCTGCTATTGACTTTCAGTTGGATTATACCTGTCCTAGTGTGTATGAAGTGGCTCTTCATCTTGGTTTTCACTTGCATTCCTAGTAGCTAATGATATTGAATAATATTATAGCTTCCTTTGGCTCCTTGATTATCTTCCATTTTTTAAGGAGCAAATATTTATTTAGATCATAATTTCTGGAGGTTTCAATCCACACTTGACTGGCTCCAAGGCAGGGTGGCACATGGCAGAGGGAAGCAGCTCGTGGTGGCAGAAAACAGCCAAAGCAGCAAGAGCAAAAGAGAGAAGCAGCCGCTTCTGCATCTTCTTGAGAGAAACATCTATCCTTTGTGCATCTGATTTATTTTTTTCTTGTGTAGAGACTTTATTTTATATTATTATATTATTTTAAAGCCGACTCAGCCTGCCCTGGGAGTGGGGCTGGCACAGCATGTGGTGCTGGGAATTGAACTAAGCTTGCCTGAGCAGGCACTTTAGACCACTGAGCCATCTCACCAGCTCCCCTTTGAACATGTTAAAACTGCATTTTTTGATGATGAGATACAAGAAATTTTTTTCTTGCTCTATGTTCTGTTTGTTTGTTTGTTTGCTTGTTTGTTTGTTGTTGTTGCTGCTGTTCCTTGTTTGGAGAACTAAACTCAGGACTTTCACGTTGAACTACAACCCTGTTCCTTTTATTTTTTACTTTTGAAACAAGGTCTCAGAGTCATCAGGTTGTTCAGGCTCAGATCAAACATACCCTTATGCGGCAGTCTCAGAATTTTCTTTTCATTAGATTGATGGCATTTGTCATAATACAAAAGCAGCTAATTTGACAAAACCCTATTTATCTATACTCCACCCCAAATTTTGTCAGTTGTGTTTAAATGTACATAAGATAATCTAAGATAAGGCATTATCTAAATAAAAATGATGAATTAGACTTGTATTTGTTTGCCTACAATCTCTATAGTTTTATCTGCAAGGCAGGCCTATGATCAATTTGAGTTAATTTTGTGTGTGTTGTATGTAATGGATCCACTATTCTTTTGTAAGTGAACCTTCAGTAATTCCGTAATTATATCTTAAAATAATTATTCTTTCTGCACTAAACCATTTGATACCCCTCTTTAAAGTCAACTGACCTTAAAGATAAGGATTTATTCTTGGAGTCAAACTTTTAGCCCATTGATCTAAATGTCTATCCTTATGCCAGTAGCAGTTTGACTTGATCATTTCAGCTTTGTGCCAAGTTCTGATCTTAGGTAGTGGGGCTCCTGAACTTTGTCTTTCAAAACATTGTTGTGAGCACTATAGTTCCTTGCAATAGCATACAAATTTTAGGATTGATTTATAGGTTTGCAAACAAAAATGAAGCTGAACTTCTGTTACTGTGCTCCAAACCCATACTGGACAGTGCTGCCATCTTAACTTGCGAATTTCTCTGACCTGTGAGCACAAGATGCGTTTCCATTCCTTCAGGTCTTGCATAATTGATTTCAGTAAGGCCATGTAGCCATCGCTACATTTTGCACCTGAAGTATATTCATTTAGATGCTATTATACATGAAACTGATTTTTAGTATCATTTCAGATTACATATTGCTAAGTATGCAAAAATAAAATTGATTCTTATAAATTAGTCTGGTATTCTGAAATCTTGCTGAAATTGTTCACTAGTCCTTATAGTATTTAAATGGACTCAGGAATGGCTATTTACAATATCGCATCACTACAAATAACTTACTTTTTCTTTTCCAATTGAGTTGTTTGCAAGCCTAATTGATCTGGTTAAAACTTTCAGTAAAGTAGTGAATAGAAATGGTGTGAGTGGAGATCCCTGTTTTATTTCTGATGTTTGGGGGAAAGCATCCGGCCCTTCACAAGCGAAGTTTTTCATAGATGCCATTTATCATTTGAGGAAATCTCTTTTTTTGCCTTATTGGTGCATATTAATTATAAAAACAATAGATTTCGTTGCTGTACCTTTTGCGAGTTTGGAGTTGGGATTATTTCAATTAATACAGTGATCTCTAATTCCACACATTTTTTTCTAGAAATGACATGATTCCATTCTTCTCTATGGTCAAATAATACTCAATTGTGTACCTGTACCGTATTTGTTTTATGAATTCAGACATTGATGAACACCTAGGCTGAACCATAAGTCAGATATTCTGAATTGTGCTGTCATAAACATGGGTAGGCAGGTGTCTCCACAGGATGCAGAATGTTATTCACCAAGAAGAGAGATCATTGAGCTAGATGGTACATCTATTTTTAGCTTTTCTTCATGAAAATCCATACTGATTTTGATAATTGTTGTACTAATTTATATTATTACACCAATAATGTATAAGTGGCTATGGCCTGTACTTGCTTGGATATAGCTCTGGCTGAAGTTTTGTCTCTCATTTCCTTCAGCCTAGTATTCTGAGGCACCTCCACCTGCCCTTTTCTGTATGATGTTTCTTTTTCTACATTAGCAAATTTTTACTTTTGATTTATTCATGCGATAGAGGTCAAACTTTCCAGCACATCTTTGACAGCAATTTCCACGTCTCAGATTTTTGTATTTATGACGATAGTTGAGATTGTGTATTCTGAGTTGAATGATTTCATAATAGAAATGAACTGGATAGAAACCAAAGAATGGCAGGCAGGCAGGCAAACAGGAAGGAAGGAAGGAAGGAAGGAAGGAAGGAAGGAAGGAAGGAAGGAAGGAAGGAAGGAAGAGAGAGAGAGAGATGGGGAGAGAGGGAGGATGGAAGGGAGAGAAAGAAGGAGGGAGAGACAGAGGAAGGAAGGGAGGGAAGGAGGTAGGAGAATAAAATTATTTGGCTACTGACCCAAATACATGTATGATGTCCTTCATTGATGTTGGGCCTGGCAGGATGGCTCAGTGGTCTAAATGCCTGCTTAGGAAAGCTTAGGTGGCTGCAGGGACCACCATTCGATTCCCGGCACCACATGCTGCGCCAGCCCTGCCCTCAGGGCAGGCTGAAGTGGCCATAAAAATAAATAAATAAACAAACAAACAAAAGTTCTGAAACAAACAAAAAAATTAAGTGTAGCATGTTACATTAGTAACTATTCATATATTAAATCAACTATTTGATCACAGTATATAAATTTGTTTTTATTTTTGTTGTTTCTCTCCTTTTAAAATCTCACTGGGTCTGGGGAAACAGCACGGCAGTCTAAGTGCCTGCCTGGCAAGTGAAAGGACCTGGGTTCAATCCCCATACAATATATCATGCTGGCTCCAAAACTCCAGGTGTACTGTGCAGGCTACCAAAACCTGTGTGTGGTGCACGTGTGTAATCTCAGTGCTGCAGAGGCTGAGACAGGAGGATCACTGTGAGTCCGAGCTGGCTAGCAAGACCCTGTACCAAATAAACAAACAAACAAACAAGCACACAAGCACACAAATCAATCTTGCTGGATTCAGTTTGCAAGTATTATGCTGAGGATATTTGTGGGAACCTTCATAGAATATGTTTTCATATAATCATCATACATTTTTGAGTCAGCTGCTTGGTTTTGATAAAAGAGAATACTTTCCTTACAAAATGAATCCACAAAGGTTCCCTTTCCTTTTTTCAGGCAAATTTGTGAATGAATTGGTTACTAATTCTTTAAACGGTTGGGAGAAATCACCAGCAAAGCTACCTGAAAATGAGATTTTTCTTTGTAATCATTTTTAAATTCCATTTCAGTTTCTTTCTTTCTTTCTTTCTTTCTTTCTTTCTTTCTTTCTTTCTTTCTTTCTTTCTTTCTTTTTCTTTTTTGTCTTTTTGAGACAGGGTCTGACTATGCAGTTCAGACTGGCCTTGAGCTCACTTTTGTAGCCCAGGCTGGTCTCAAACTCGCATCGATCCTCCTGCCTCAGCCTCCCGAGTGCTGGGATCAGTTTCTTTTTTATTACAGGTCTACTGAGATTTTGTATTTCTTATTGAGTCATATTTATAAATACTTATCTTTCAGCAGTTTGGTTACTTTGTAAGTTAATTTATTGACGTACACATTGTTCAGTGTTTCTTTGTGGTTCCATATATTTCATATTATTTTTTTTTTTTTTTTTTAGAAAACTCAACTCTTATCCTTGACTTTAGAAATTTGAACTATCTTTCTTTTTGGCATGTTAATATGAGTTTAGATGTGTATCAACTTTTAAATATCTTTTTAGTGAAACATTATTTGAGTATGTTCATTTTCTTTAGTGTAGTCCATGCTTATTTCCATTCTAGTATTTTTTTCTGTTTCCCTTAGGCTTACTTTCACTTTCCCTCCTTCCTAAGTTGAAACATTATATAACTGATTTAAAAGGTTTTTTTTAAATTTTTTAACATATGTATTTTTTTCCAATAAGTTATAGTTTAACTTCATTGATATCAAAGGTAAATGTAAAGTAAAACAACCAATTTTCAAATGGAAAAGAAGTACAAATTTAAGAAATATGTTAAATGTGGATATAAATGGCATTTTTCCAAAACAGCATGAAAAACTATATTATATATATATATATATATATATATATATATATATATATATATATTCTCTTTACTCACATTGTTGCGACAAAATACCCAACATGTGGTGGCGCATGCCTGTAATCCCAGCACTTGGGAGGCTGAGGCAGGAGGATTGGTGTGAGTTCAAGACCAGCCTGGGCTACAAAAGTGAGCTCAAGGCCAGCCTGAACTGCACAGCGAGACCCTGTCTCAAAAAGACAAAAAAAAAAAAAAAAAGCCGACACCCAAAATGAAGAAAGGAAAGGCTTATTTAGCTCACAGTGGTGGAGCTTTCCATCCACACTCAGCTGGCTCCAAGGCAGGCTGCCATGTGGCAGAGGGCAGCAGATCATGGCAGTGGAAGACAGCAAAACAACAAGAGCCGAAGGGAGGAGAAGCAGCAAGGATGGCAGCAGAGAACAAGTCAGGCTCCTTATATGGCTTTCAAGCTACCTGTCATAGGCTGGGCGTGGCACTCACATGCATAATAGCAGCAGTACTCAGTCCTATAATACCAGCCTTGGATCAGGAGTCAATCACAAATTCCAGAAGCCGCCCCCTGCCCCATGACTGCATGAGGCCTTCGGGGGAAGAACTAGACACAATCCATCTGGTGTGGTGTGGAAGGAGGCAGTGCGTACTGAAAGGTGATCACTGTTATTAGAGCCTCAAAGAGACAAGTGAAGACTATCACTTTTGAGAACACTATTTCTCCTGAGGCTAGGACCTGAGATCTTATTAGCTCAGCCTCTTCCACAAATTTCAGTCTCTGGAATAATCAGGAAATTTTAGAGTGAGCCTTATATAATGGTTGTACTGTGGTTCACTATCATTTACTCCAACCCTTCAAGATGGTGAAAAGGATTCTCAGTCCTTCCAGCAGAGGCTGCAGATCAATTGCCTAGGAAAATGTCCCTCAAAACACATTAGTGCTTTCTTCCTTCCCAGAAGTCCCAGAATGATGATACCGTTGTACTGGATGCTTCTCCCCCCCCCCCCCCCGCCATGGTATACAATCAAATTTTTTTTTTATTTCATTTACTTTTTTTCCTTGTTTCAGAACCTTTGTTTGTTTGTTCACTCATTTTTATGGCCGGCTCAGCCTGCCCTGAGGGCAGGGCTGGCGCAGCATGTGGTGCCGGGGATCGAACCGTGGTCCCTGAAGCCACCCAAGCTTTCCCAAGCAGGGGCTTTAGACCACTGAGCCATCCCACCGGGCCCCTACAATCAAATTTTGAGTGACAGATTATCCACAGAAAAGAAGAAGATGCAGTATACAATATAACAACTATTGTGGGTTTCCCGTCATTTTCTTTTGAAATTTTAAAAATTTCCTTTTTAACTTTTCATTAAATTTCCTTCTCCTTAAAATAAAAAAATTCTGTTTTCCTCTAAAAGTTTGTGATTGACTAGCCTGTTCTAGCAAAATACACTTTTCCCAAATAGAGTAGAATTCATTGAATATTTTCAAAACTGCCTTTACAAAGCTTCTCATAAATTAATGCCATGAGTACAAACTTTTCTAATATCTTTTTTCCCATTACAAACTTGTAACTATGTAAGTGTGAGACCTATGTCTCCACTACTAAATCTTTATTACAATTCTTACATTTCTTAGAGCATATTTATACTGAGACTTCGCTCTCAGTCTGCTATAAATTGCACATGGCTTCATTTTTGGTGCACATCTTTCTGATGGACATGGATTCAAAATGTCTGGTACTATGAAAATGCATTTATTTTCCTTCTCTCCATTAACTTCTGTGTTCTATGACCCAGTGTAAATCACTTGCAGTGCAAGAAAGCTTTCTGTGTTGTTCCTGTTGACCTATTTACCTTAATGTATTTATTGAGTATATATTATGGGCATGAATTCTTTCCCAAAGAAGGCAGTACCTTGGAGATACAAAGTAAAATAATCAGAACTCACATAAATTTAAAATGATTTGAAAACTGTTATCATAGTTGCAAGAAAAATGGCTCACAGAGAAAAAGCAGTGCTACATACACACAAGCAGTGAAAGTAACATTAGTTTTCCTAAATAATTACAATGGGAGAAGAGAGCATATTTTCACTTCAAATTGTTTATGTTTCTCAAAATTTCTTTCATAAACAAAATTTGAAACAACACTATTTCAGGATCTTATGAAAAATGAGTGTCTGTGTCTCCATTTCATTTTTATCAGTATCTGCTTGAAAAGAATTTATTAAGTTTTATAGTTACATTCACGCTCAATGCATGTTGAAATATGGAGCAATGACAGTATTTGAATTTCAATATTATGAGTAATGAGACTTTCTTCTGCTCTATTACTAAGTTTCCAATCTTTCTGTAGCCATACGACTCTCCAAATAATAAGTTTATTTAGCCTGAAGATGTGAAAGCCAGGTTTTAATTATATCAAAGGGTAAGTATCAAAGGCTAACATGTTGAATTATACGTACAAAAGAAATCAAGGACTCTGAAAGTGAATAGAAGCTTGGTTAAAGACCATAAAACTTAAGAAATCACTTAGTGGTTTATTTTCTGAGTTTTTCCTGTTGTCTGACACACTTTTTAGTGGGGCCAAGAAAATCTAGCAACCCAAAAGAGTCATTAAGTTAGACAGAAAAACAACATCTCTAGAGGAGCCATTGGAAGATGGTGGAGCAGTAAGCAGCAACAGATCAGCCTCTCCAAGTTTCGGAATCCAGGCACTGGAAAATAGTAGTCTGAGGAAGAAAAGAACAAGGGAGGTAAATCCCTGGGACCCGGGAAGCATTTGGAAGGAAAACTGGACCTATAAATAGAGTGAAAAGACAGACTGTAGTGTAGGAGATGGAAAGGCAATCTGCACGCTTCCACTGGCTCCTGGCTCCTGGTTCCTGGCTCCCAGCTCATGAGAAAGGAAGAGGAAATCTACAGATACTCAGTGAAAATGTGTGACACCAGAGGACTTTAGGCAGAAATGCACCCGTGGAGCAAAGCAATGATGTTGATGCTGCCCAAGACAACAACTGGAGAGTGATTCCAGTTCAAGTTTCCACTACATCCCCTGCAGAGTTACTGGTTGGATGCTGTTCTAGGGAGAGGCCAACTGAACCTGGAACTCAGAGTAGTTGTAGGTTGGCTTCATCTCAAGGCTTTCGTTGTCAAACTACCACAGTGACTTGATGAGAGACAACCACAAACTTCCATGTTCAGCAAACCATGGTCAGGCTGGCAAGAGGCATGCAGAATGTTATCAGCTGAAAGACTCAGGCCCTAGTACCATGATCAGAGTCAAGATTCATCCTACATTTTCTTGGATTTGAACATTCCACAAACAGTATGTTGCACTAAACCTACTACCAGCCCAGATCTAGACTGTCATGTCCTCTTTTGTCTACCAGTAAGAACAGAGACACACCTTGAACTGGACTCTGTCAAAAAATTGTAGACCCCAGAAGAAAACCATATGCATGGAATCACAAAGAAATGTATTTTATTTTGTTTGCTTCTCAAAAAGTCTATTTCCCATCCTTAACTTTCTCCCTTTTAAATTTTCTCTCCCTAATTGCATTTCTCTTACTTTACCCTGTACAACTACTTCCTTTTCTCTCCCTCTATTTTTTATCATTGATTTCTTTCCAGATTTTGTTCTCCCTTTACCTAATTCTCTAGATTTTGTTCTACTCCTAAATGAGATCTTTTGTAACACTTCCTTTCCCTTGTCATATCATCGAGCTTCTTTTCTTTCTTTCTTCTTTTTCTTGATGTATTTAGTACACGGTTTACAGGGTCTCACTACACAGATCAGACTTGTAGTGATTCTTCCTGTTTTTCAGCCCCCTAAATGCTGGGATTACAGGTGCACACCGCCATGCCCAGTCTCAGGTGTCACCTCAGTGCACCCCAGGTGTGGGGCTAACACAGCATGCTGCAGATCGAACCCCCAGGGCCCTGTGTCTGCCTAAGCAGGCACTTTAATCTACTGAACTATCTGACCAGCCCCACATCAGAGTTGAAAGTTTGGAAGTTTTCCTTTTGCGTGACCCAATTCCCAAAATCTAAATCTTTAACAGGATTAACATCAAGCCTTGCTAATCTTTTGATAATTAACTCTACAAAATTCTTCAATTCTTTTCCACCACTAGCTGTTATATTGGATACATATTAGCTCTGAGTCAACACGAGAATTGCCTTAATGTTTACATCATAATCGATGACTGTTCCTCTAAGAATAAGAGTGGTGCTTAACAAATTTATCTTGCGCAATACTACTGTAGCTGTTTCACTTAATATTAACATAATTGTCACTCTTTCTCTGTAATCCACCATTTAGATGGCCTTTGTGACATTAACAATACTATAGTACATTGCCAGAGAACTTTAGTTGCTAGACTAACCACACTGCATCCTGCTTTGAAAAAATAACCAAGGTGGTTGAATCCTGGGGCTGTGGATTATAATTAACCATGCTGAAAGCACATCACTGAAAAACCACTAAAGAGCTCTCTATCCAAGCAACAAAAGTCTTTAGACTATAAGCACGCACAGATCTCAGCATAAAACACAACAGAAACAGTAGAAAACAGAGGAAAAACACAACAAAGTGCTTCCCAAAGTCTCAAAGACCCTCTAAGCCAATCCATGAAACAATAAGGGGCAAAATAGTATAAGCTATATGCTTCAATTATTTAAAAGTATAGCAAAAAGATTATAGAGCAGTTCAAGGAAATGCTCAGAGTAAAGAAAACATTACTAAATACATAATAAAATAATAATAACCAAAAAGGTGAAGGAAATCTGACAAGACACTAATACAAAATGAAATGAGCCACAAACAATCAATTCAAATCATGAAAGAATAGGTCATCAAAGAATCGGGATACATGAGAAGATTTCAATCCAAAATCCAAGAAATTAAAAGTCATACTGAAAGTATGGACAGCAGATTAAGCCAATGTGAGAAAAGAATTTCAAAATTCACAGATAATGATGCCTTTGAAAACTAACTACTCATAGAAGCCAGGGACCTAGCTCAGTGGAATAAGTGCTTGACAAGCACAAGGTCCTGGGTTTCATCCCTGGGTTTGATCCCTGGTACCAAAAACAAACAAACAAACAAAAACCCTACTCATATATGTTGGAAACAGAAAAAAATGAGAAATTGATCCAGCAACTGATAAATTATGCAAAGAAATCTAATCAAACCATAACTAAATAAGAGGAAAATCAAGCAAGGGAGATGGCTCGGCAGCATAGCAGCTGCCTGTCAAGTGCAGTCTTGAATTCAATTTTTGGTTCCACAAAAAAGAAAGAAAAATCAGAAGACAACACAAATAGCCTAAAGAAACCTGTTCACAGAAATAGTCACTCATGTCTCGCAAATATAGGAAACAAAATAAACATACAGATGAGGGAGGCAAATAGAACAATAAACGTATAGGGCAACAGAGAGCCTACATTTTATTCAAAATTCCAGAGGCGCATCACAGAAACAACATCTTCAAAGCTGTTAGAGAAATACAGCAAGTCACTTACAAATCTTAAAGAAAGTTTACAATAAAAAACCCATGAGAAGCATAGAATTTTCCACACAAAATGTCAGGCATGCTTGGAATCAAATATTTCAAGCCTTAAAACATAACAATGTCCAACTCAACTTCTGTATCCTGCAAAATTCTCCTTTAAAATTGGACATATGAGGTACTTCCACAATAAAGAGCATGTCAAGAAAATTATGACTGTGAATATGAGGCAACATTACAACGACTTATTAAAGATATTCTAGAAGGAGACAATATCGACTAGTACAAAATGAAAGTATATACCTGGTGGGATGAGCAACAAGGAGGAAAATGAGGAAAGCAACAACAGGAAAATATTACAATGACAGAAATAAGTCAACAACTCTCAGTAATAACTTTCAATGTGAATGGTCTCAATTTGACAGTCAAAAAGCACAGATAGACAGACGGTTCAAGAAAAAAAAAAAAAAAGAAAGAAAACAAGCTGGAGTTGTAGCTGAGAAGCACAGCACATGCCTGGTAAGCCCAAATTCCTGAGTTTCATTCCTGGTCCCCAAAAGCAAGCAAGAAAACCCAACAATATGCTGCATGCATGAAACATGGGGCTCCACCACCACCATCTTAGGAGGCTTGCTGAGCTGTGCCACCCACAGAATCATGAGAGTCTTGCTGAGATGAGGCTCAGCTCCCCCTCCTCATCATCACAGAAGCCAGGGTTAACCAGGGACTGTGAGATCCTTGCTAAAGATACCCCACAATCCTACTGTTATGGGAGCCTTTCTGACCCATGCCTCTCACCCACCTGCCTTTACTGTTGAGCACAGGTGAACATTGGAAGCCTCAAAATATCAGAATGAAGGAGTAAAAGTCAATCTCAGAGCTCTAGCCCAGCCAAAACAAGTCCAGGAGACAAGGACATAGAAGGATTTGGAAGGCATATACTTGAAATTTCTGAAATGATAGCAACTAAAGTAAAGACACAACTCCTTCAGGTGAAAGAGAGAAAGAAAGAAAGAAAGAAAGAAAGAAAGAAAGAAAGAAAGAAAGAAAGAAAGAAAGAAAGAAAGAAAGAAAAAGGGACAACAGTAATGAAAGAATTGCTCAGTGTATTTAAAGAAGACATAAAAGAAGAGAGAAGAGAAAAATGATGGAAAAATTTAATGAATAATATAGGAAAAAATTAGAATACATGAAATAGTTTCCAACAGATGTCCAAATAATGAATTCTATTGATGGCTGGGGAGTTAACATGGTGATCTAAGCACCTACCTGACAAGCACAAGGACCCCGGTTCAATGCCTGGTACTGTATGCCATGTGGCCCCAGAATTCCAGGAACACCGTGGCAGCCATTGAAACCAGGTGTGATTTCACTGAAAATCCAGTGTTGGGGAGGCTAAAACAGGAGATTTACAACAAGTCTGAACTGTGTAGTGAGACCTTGTATCAAATAAATAGATGACAGATAAATGATAGATAGACTAGATAGATGATAGATAGATAGATAGATAGATAGATAGATAGACAGACAGACAGACAGACAGACAGACAGATAGATAATAGAGACACAGAGAGACAATTTTTTAAAAATTCCACTGAAAGCTCACAAAACAACTTCAACAAAACTGATGATAGACATTTTTGCTTGGAGGACATCATCACAGCTAGCAGACACAAAAAGGAAAGATTTCCTAAAATGAACAAGAAACTAAGAGTAACAGTTAACAAGTCCTGAGCCGTTCACTATTGGTTGTGCTTCAGTCAATGTATAATGATCCAGCTAGCTGAAAAAATGTCATATAACAACCCAATTCAGAATATCATCCTGGAGGCAAGATGTTGTCCTCTTTAAGAGAAATAGGTTAATAAAATTGTAGTCTTTACATCTGTTCCAGATGAAATGATATCAATGTATGTCCAGTCCTTGAGACAATTTTATATGTGTTTTCAGGTGATGGAAATTACAAAATATTTCCCCCTGGAACATTTACACCAAGTAGATTTTATATTTTCTATGTCTACCCATCCTTCAATCATAAATGCCAGAAACTATGACTTCTCTCACTTAAGGTGATACTTTATCAATAAGGATAGGAAATGAGGCAGATGAGGTACTTGGAAGAAACAGAAAATAAAGACAGAACACTACATAGGAAAGAGCTATCTGTGAGAGCCCAAAATATAACCCCTGTGCAATTTCTTTTTTTATTACTTTTAATGAGAAATAAGAATGTGACAGTTTCAAAACACTTTAGTAATACATTCCCAATATTTGATGCAATGCATATTTTTGTTTTCCTAGTAGTTATACAAAGTGCAGGGTGCAGGATGTTGATTTTTCTAATCATTATTGGTACAAAAAAAATTCTTCTCATTGAACTAAGAGAAAGTAGGCTTATACATAATCTAATGTTCCATAATTGCAGTGGTTCATAAAACGTAAAGCTAGATTAGTATGCTGAGTTGTAAAGGCTTAAATAAACATCTCCCAACATTGCCAGTTTGCCTGTGTGATTTCTTATGGACCTTCCTTTTCTTTTCCTTGGCTACCTTTTGCTCCTAATTGTCCATGTTTGCCAAGCCAAGCCTATACCAACAACCAAAGCAATCAGCCAGATACTTGTGTTTTCCAAAGTGTTGTTATGATTACACTGTTATTCTGCATTCAGAGAATTAAGTAGTGCACATTAGTCTGAGCCACGAGAACATCCACTCTATTTTAACAGTGTTAAACAGAGAGGGAACAAGACACCGTCCCAGGGATGTGAGAAGAGAAGTGAGGATGGTGGGAGATCAACTTCTCTTCCGTTTCCTCCTCTTTCCCCTTGTCACATATAATCTTTCTATGTGGGTCATGACCATAATCTTTCAATGATATAAAATTAGAAATTGGAACTATGTTCTTATAAACAGCAAAATGAGAAATTGAGATTTCATATTTATAGCATGGAGAAATTAAAAACATTGCAATTACACATAGAAAGGTAAAGAATTAAAACCAGTTTTAAAATACATTTTAAAAATTATCTTAATGTATTTAATTATAAATTCGTTGTTTTAATTACCAAACAGAATATAAAAGCAAAATCAAGACAAAACCTATATTATGAATTACTATAAAGTTCAAACTGTTTTCCTCGTACCCTTATTTTATAATTTTGGTCAACTTTTGCTAAGTGGAACAGAAGCTGTTATTTTTGGACACAATCTCTCAATAAAAGTCCCTTTTTAGTGTGGAGAAGTATCTTCTTGTCGACAAATGTACAATGCATAAAATATTAAAGACCTTAGAATAGCAAAGCGGTGTGTCCCCGGAGGGAGGAACTCTAAGCACATGGTACCTCTCAGACCAAAACAGACATGGTCTGTCAGCTAGGAAATCCAGGCTGGGACTTAGTCTCCTTGACCTTAACAAACCTGTGCAATAATGTGAAAATGAGCTATGAATGTTTTCAGTAACAGCAACATTTACAGTGCAAAAACCTCAAATCCCAACCCCAATTAATTTCTATAGCCACATGCATTCAGAGAAAAAGAAATTATTTACCCAAAACATCATTAGAGAAAATTAACTAACTCTAGCCAGAAGGATAAGCTCTTTAAAATATGATTTTAACATGAAACATTAATAATAATATGAGACATTTTAAAGATAAAACATTAATTTAAAAGATAGACCTTGTTAATCATAAATATTAGCTATTCATGTGATATTAAGGGACACTAAATGCTTTAAACAACCAAGTCCCACCATCTAGAGTTCAACAGAGTAAAATTAAATATTTAGGAAGCAAAACAATATTTCTGAAAATTTTAGGTAGAAGTTAAAATATCAATATTTTACTTGTTTTCATATAAAAACAGCTTTGCTTTTGCCTAATGATGAATCTTGTGGTCTGTAACCCAAGTACTCAGGGAGATTTTGTGGGAGAATGGCAAATATCAGCCCAGCTTCAGAGACATTGTGATTTAGCAAGAACTCGTCTGAATTCTACCAGCACCAGAACTGTGAGAAAAGAAATCGCTGTTGATTCAGCCTCCCAGGCTCCAGTATTTTCAAAACAGCATGATCAGGATATACTTCTGCCATATTTTCATTTTTTCTCAAATGCAACAGAAACTGATTCATTCCAATAGACTCTCATTGCTTGGATTGTGATGTACAGTTGTAAATTGTGGAGAAACACAAAGTGTACAAAAGGTTACAAAGTCTCAATATTGTTTAAAATATAAGTCTGTGAACATGGAAAACACCAAGAGGAAGGAAAAGAAGAAGAAGAAGAAGAAGAAGAAGAAGAAGAAGAAGAAGAAGAAGAAGAAGAAGAAGAAGAAGAAGAAGAAGAAGAAGAAGAAGAAGAAGAAGAAGAAGAAGAAGAAGAAGAAGAAGAAGAAGAAGACGAGCTTGTCTCCAAATGAAACAAAGACTGTGAGGGGTGCAGTCCAGTGGCAGAGCACCCCTGGGCTCAATCTCTAGTATCATAGAAAAAAATTCCTCTTGTGAAAAAAGAAAAGATGATAAGAATTAGAAATTCAAGCAAGAATTAAGCTATTTAACTTTATGATACTCTTCAAAAATAGTTGCAATAATGAGTTTTTTGTCACTGTGAACAAAGCCAGCTTCAAGGCAAAAATATCACAGTGGAAAGCATGGTGGAGGAGAACTGCTCAGCACATGGCACTAAAAGACAGAGTAAGGGAGAGCTAGAGAAGAATAGTAGTGGGACAAGACATTCACCAAGAGCACACCACTGACCATGTATTTCAACTAGGTTCCAGCTCCAAAGTTTACACTGCCTCCCAGATCAAACTATGATCTCACCAATGGATTAATCCATTAATGAAATTATAACCCTCATAGGCCAATCAGATTTTGAAAGTTCCAAAGCTACATGAGTGTTGAGTGATACTGTAGTCCTAAATTGCAACTATGGTAAACACTCAGGAACCATTGTCTCTTGCTTCTTTTGTGTTGCATTCCATTTCTTCTCTGTTGTAAGCTGCCATGTGTCTTTAGAGATTTTTATCATTTGAATTTGATTTTCATATGCTTCCTGATTTAAAGGCCTCGTTAGGTATCCTGCAAGCACAGTTACCCATTCTTGTGTTGTAGATCAAACTGTACTCAAATACAAAGATTGATCATCTGTTACCTCTGGAAACTGAACTTATAATCTTCTTTTGGTTCATGGTACTTTTGTCGATGTGTTTGATTGAATATTATTCCTGAGACTGTCACTGTTTGTGTGATCTGGTCTGAGCAATAGCTGAATTTCCTCGCTCAATAAAAGATCGTCTCTGGAAGTCGTAATCAACACCCCAATGAGCAAAGCAACACATGAAAAACATTCGCTGGACTATTAACGTATGTGTTGGAGGAACAGAATGACATCTGTTGGCTAGGATTCAGATAATAGTTAATAATACCCGCTCATTCTTTCTCCATGCCTGACACTGATAAGTGAAGAAGAAAGCCTGCTTCTTGCTTTTAGGGTGCAATCTAATCCTGTAAGTAATGTTCATTCAACAGAGAATAATTTGACTATGCTATAAATTCAACAGTAGATGAGATTAGGTTGGGAAGACTAAAAACAATAGCATTCTTCCATAATGTTAGAGTGACATTAGAGTAACATTTATTTAGTTATGTGTTCTTTCAATGAACTATTCCACTAGAGCTTTCCATCTAGTCTGGAATAATTTTTTCATCCCCGCTTAAAAAGCCAATGTTTATAGAAATTAGCCTTTCTTGGATCCCACAGAGGCAGTGCTAGGTTAGAAACAGATTCTATCTAAACTCTATCATGCTTCTCTTTTACTGACAAGAACTACTTCATCTGGACTACCTTTTCAAAACTGAACACTGTACAGAGTGGCCAATAAATTAAATAAAGATCAAATCCATAAGCCCAGTACAGTTGTTATAGTATTGCAAGGCTCTTGGTTTTTCAGGGATTTCAATTTTTAAATCACCTGAATTTCACAGCCTGAGGCTAAACAGTTAGATATCTACTAGAACACCACTACTGTGTCACCAGGAAATTAAGGAAGGAGCATCCATAAAGATTTCTCTTTTGTCCCTATGTGATTTTATCTTAGGTAGCACTAGCAACCGTGTCTGGTGATTTAGTCAAGCCTGAAAAACACAAAATGTTCCTTGAAATATTCTTAACAGAGTTAAAATCAAAATCTGAAGTAGCTGTATTTTAGCTTGAAATAGTCAGAAATACCTTAAAGAAATGGAAGGGGAAGAATATAGTCTTCAATTGACTGCTACTTGGAATTTTCCCCCAACAGTCCTATGTTCTTGTGTACAACACAGCATATTCAAAATAGTTATAGGAGAACAGCTGTACTGATCAGACACAGATTTTAAAAGTGGATGAAATAGCAGTATTGTGTCATCAAATCTTCAAGCCCTGGGAGCGCACGATGATAAGACATGCTCTTTTTCTTTATTTCTTTTTCATTTGCAGGTGCAATCATTTACAACTAAATAGCAGGAATGTCTCTCACACAAGCAGTTAATATGCACTAGAATTTTACCAGTAACCAGATGGCATGCATTTCATACCAAGCTTGTTGAAATAAGAACTGAAATCATCGCCAATAAGTTGCATGGAAGTTTTCCATGGTTTCCTTAGGTGACCCCGTTTAAGATTTTAAATTTTTGAGGTCAGAAAACCTATAAATATTCATTTCTTGGTGACTCACTTTCAGGGCTGTGGTGGGGTAATTATAGAATAATTCTAGTTAGCCATCAATGAAAATAGTCTGACTTTAGCAAATGTAAGGCTATGTTTTCTCTTTTTTCTTTTTCAGTTACCTTCCTCTTATTTTCCAATATACCACAAAGAAAAGTAGATAAGTTAAAAGAGCCATGGAAAAAGTTCTTTCTTCTTTTTCTTTCATTTCTTTTCTATTTCCCTCAGTACTGGGTATTAAACCTAGAGCCCTCCCATCTAATTACATTCCAAGAAAGTCTCTAGATAGTTACCTTTATTCTGAGACAGGATCTCACTAAACTGTTTAGATTAAAGGTGAAGTTGCACTCCTCTTACCTCAGCTTCCCAAATGTTTGGATTAGAGTGGCATGTACCATCACACCCAGCTCAGCTTTTTTTTTTTTTTTTTTTTTTTTTTTTTTTTTTTTTTTTTTTTTTTTTTTTTTTTTTTTTTTTTTTTTTTTTTTTTTTTTTTTTTTTTTTTTTTTTTGATAGAGACACTGTCACTGTGAGTCCAAAACTTTAGAGAATACATAAAAATATACAAATTAAGATTTAAATTTTGGAATGTGCGCAGCGTTGCTCCGACCCAAACAGTATGTATGTGAATGTTCTAGTTTTGCTGGGAATGTTGTCTCTACCCTACACCCACTGCTAACTGCAAGGGCATGGGATCTGGATCTGCCTAATCTGAGCGCCTCCGGAGTTTACAGCTCAAAACAATCACATCTCAGACCAGGAAATGTAACTGCTGGATTTTTGTGGAAATTCTTAGCAAGAATTTTTTTTTCCTTTACACTTAAATCTTTGAGAATACAGACACGGAGTTGCTGGCAGACATACTGTAACTATCTAGAGACTTTCTTTGAGAATAAAGACAAAAGAGTGGAAAGAAAGGTTCAGAGATATAGACAGAAAAAGAACAGGGAAAGGCGAGTGAAAGAGAGAGGGAGCCTAATACCGCCCTCAGAACTATTTTTAGTAATAAGAAACAGTACATCTCATGTGGGTTTAAGTTAGCATGAGCTGAGTTTTCTGCTTGTTGAAACTTTAGGAATCTTGAGTAACAAATGTACAAAATTACATTTGTGCTCTCCTCGATTCTGGAAAAATCATGATGTGTTCCCAGGCATTGATTAAACTCCTCTAAGGGAATTTTCTACTCAACTTTTGGAATAGATCTCATTTTGTTGGAAATATGAGTCAAACTGCTTTTTCTATCTAAATACACAAGATACGGATGGCTGGCTTTTCCAGTCTCACACTGGGAGACAGCTTTGTGGCAAGGAGTGGACCTGGAATGAGAGAAACGCTTTTACCCATGAACTATTCATTTTGAAAACATTTATACACAGGGACAATAATGCCATAAACTAGCATTGCAGTCTTTTTCCCATCCATGAAGTAAAGCACAAAATTGTTTTCCTTAGCTATTAGATGGATAAAATGAAAAACAAAAAGAAAGCACTATTTCACACGCCATCCAGACTTGAGATTTCCTCTCTCCGTTTGGGTTTACCTTCAACTTCATTTGTTCAAAATGGTCCTGAGTGGGTTTCTGAGGGATCACCAGGCCTCCGTCACCCACTCCTCACAGTATCTGTTGCAGTCTTCCACGCTATCTTCTCCATGACTTTTACTTCTAACTGGTAAATCTTGCTTCTATTTTGTTGTAGGTTACAAGCTCCTGAAAACCCTATCTATGTTTTCTGACCTCATTTTGTGCCACCTTGACTTTTGCAACATTTCACACCGCTGACCTTGACTTTGTCCTGCAGTTTCCATAGTCTCCATGGCCGTGAGCTTCTCTGACCTCTATGTGTCCTGTAACACACTTTGCATCTCCGTTTATGTCATGCCTGTTGTCCATGTTATGCCATGTCCAAGACTGTTATGCTCAGTCTTGGCAGAACAGTTTCAGAAAAAAAGCCAGATGACAAAATGAGATTGCCTTAATTTAGATTTCAGTTTATCCATTTCATAGCCAAGAGACCATAGGCAAGTTATGTAATTTCTTTTAGTCTCAATTACCTTTTTAGTAAAACAGAAATAATAATTGACTAGCAGCACTGTAATAAACATTACCAATACAATAAATGCAAAATGTCTAGCTAATAGTTGTTGCTAACTTTTGCAAAAAAAAAAATTACATATTTCAGATCCAAATACCTGGAATCTGTCTTATTTTGGGACATACATTATTTCTCTTTAAATAGTTTGCTAATTATAAAACCTTAATACCTCTTAACATTACTTTCTAAATATAGGCTTCTCCTGAAGTAAGAACAGGTGAATATCATCTTTAGAGTTGTAATATTGAAGAACAGTGTTTTAAAATTAAAATAGTAATACCAGATACTTCTCTCTACACAAATCCTGTTAATGGCAGGAAATATAATCTTCTCCTATTGCCCAGTTCTCTCAATATTCTAGGAATGCTTGCTACATAAGTTCTCAACATGTTCTACAAATCCACAATGATCACTGCACAGATGCCCCTAGCAATTTCTGCTCCAGGGTTCTGCAGAACCTTCCCTACCATCTGCCTTAGCTGCATGTTTGTATCCCTATAAAATTAATATTCTGAGGCTTCATTCTCAATGTCATGATATGAAAAGGTGAGTCTTTCACAGGTGATTGCATCACAGAGACTCTGCCTTCATGGGTGGGATTAGTGCTTTTATAAAACTATCCACGGGAACTTATCCATGCCTTCCATCACGTGAGGACACACAGAAGGCATCACTGGTGAAGGTTGGGCTTGCTCCAACACTTAATTTGTCAGCACCTTGATCTTGAACTTTCTGGCCTACAGACACATAAGTGAAGATTCTACTGCCTAAAAATGACTCAAGTGAATGCATTTTGTTATAGGAGCAGGAATATGCTAAAGCACTGTCCTGTTAACTGGCTGTTCCAAGTTAGTATTTCTTGGACTATATTCATACTGTTCTTGCATTATTCTCCAAAAGAAAGCTAAGATAAATTGATATTTTTAACCTACCTTTTCAGAAAGACTGAAGATACTGAAAACATCATAAAGACTAACTGGAGGCTGACACTAAAACTGCCTTAAGAAAAGGCTACTTGTAGGTCCACTACCACAGACCTAGCACTTAGGAAGCTGCCAAACAGCTCAACACCTGGCAATGAGAATCTCTAGCTTGGAATTTAGTACCAACTCTCTTATGACTCACTAAAATATAGACTATTCCCTATACCAATCTAATGCTTCTCTCCTGCAAGAGAAATTATCTTTCGTTATGTTAAGAGACTCAGTTATAGCAAAGTCAACAGGGGACATAAAGAAGCTGGAAAGCTGCAGCCTAGAATCCTGAACAGAAAGGCATACATATAAACAGGCACACACATTCACACATACACATACGCACAATCCCTCACTCACTCTACTATTTTCAGAAACATGAAAAAACAAATCCATATTTAAGGAAGTAGGAAACCAATGCTGAAGCAAGCCTTCCAAAATCACTTTGAACTTAAAACTGTTTGAGTGAAAACCTCCAAAGTCAATTCTCCAGAAGAAGAAGTCTACCGTGACATTTATAAACTTCCCTGAATCCCTACAAAGTCAAATTTGTAAACATTTTCAGGTCTAGGCAAGACTGTTCATTTATACCTAGTACTTGAACATTTCTTACTTCATACTTGTAACATCAAGTACAGCCCAATAGTGGTTGATCCCTAAAGGAAAGCCTCTTGACTAAGCCCCAAACCAAGCTCTGTATCTGCAATTTCTACCTCTTCCAGCACATCACCTCTATGATAGTCAACCATCGGCTGAGAAACAGAAGTATAAGAAAGAGTAGCATTGCTTGTGTATTTGAAGTGTGGCTTTAACATCATCCATCCTGGTTCAAATCTCACTTCTGCCACTGATAGCTTAAACAATTTACATAAACTGTAAGACTCAGATTCTTCATCTATAAGAAAGGACAAATAATCTCAGTCATCTGAAAAAGAATTGATATGTACACTCAATGGCAGGTTGACTGAATCATCATATGTGCCTGATAAGTACTTTTACTATTCATAGATATTATTATCATTAGGGAAAACTCATTTATCTCTCATTATTTATTTGGAAAGTTCTGTTCTGCACAGTGGTTATTCTTCCTTGAACTCTCAAGATCTTGGATCTTTTTCTATTATTACTACTGAGTTTACTGGCATAGTTAGATATCTGTAATGATCATGTTCATCACAGGGAGTTTGTACCTGTACATGATATAACTCGGTTTCGCTCTTTTCCTTCCCTAACTTCAACCCCTCTTTACCTGCTTATTTACAAAGTATTTTATGCTTTTCTATTTTTTTCCTTTTTCCTTCCTTCCTTCCTTCCTTGATTTTTTCCTTCTCTCCTTCATTCCTTCCTTCCTTCCTTCCTCTTACCTCCTTTCCAGTTCCTCATTTTTGGACAATTTCTTTCTATTTCATAATATCTATTACATAGTGTCCTTCTTCTTTTTGCTTTTGGCTTCTCAACCAGAGAAATAATTCAATATTTACAATTTCCTCTGGCTTATTTCACTTAAGATTATGGTTTAAGTTCCATCTATTTGGCTAAGATGCCTCAAGTTTACCCTTGACTGTGGCTGAGTAATACTCCACTGTATAAAATAGAAATATTTTTTATCCATTCATCAGTTTATAAGTATTTGTTTCCAAGATTTAGCTATTAAAAATTCTGCTACTATAAACATGAGTGCACATGTATCCCTGCAGTATGATATTTTAATTCTTTTAGAAAGATCCTAAGAAGGAAAATTGCTTGGTCAAATGAACCACTAGTCCTAGATTTTTGATGAATCTCTGCACTGACTTCCACAGTGTTTACACCAAACTTTGTTCCCACCAAGAGTGGAGAAGTGTTCCTTTACTGCCATATCCCCTTCAGCATTTGTTATTGGTTGATTTCTTGATAACAGCCATTCTTTTCCCAATGAGGTGAAATTTCAGTGTTGTTTTATTTTCTTAACTTTAATCTCCTGAATGACCAGTGTTATAAACATTATACCATATATTTGTTCATTGTTTCTACTTCATCTGAGAAGTGTATCCATCTCAGATTCCCATTTTGGACTGGGATGTTTCATTTATTTCAATTCTTTACACATTCTACATATAAGTTTTTTGTTGAGAATGATTACATAAAATTTTTCCTATTCTGCAGATGTTTCTTCACTCTGTTGGTGATTTCTTTTGCTACATAAAATTTCCTTAGTTAGATGAGATCCCAATTGATCATTCTTTGAAATATTTCCTGTGCAAGCTAGGTTTTGTTCATGAAGTCTCTGCCTACATCATCTCTTTAAGAGTTCTACATACTTTTTATTCTCATAGATTTAGTGCTTTTATTTTAATATTTATATATTTGATCAATTTGATTTTAGCTTAGTGCAGGTGATAGACATAGGTCTAGTTTTAGTCTTCAGGAAGTGGAAAGTCAGTTTTTTCAGAAGCATGTATTAAAGACACTATCTTTCTTCCAGGCAATATATTTGGTCCCTTTGTCAAAGATGACATGACTGAGTGGTTGATTATGGATTAAGATCTCTGAAACTAGATGCCAATGATCACTGTTTTTCAGCTTCTACTTTTTGACCAGTGTCACTTTTTGAAGATCACAGGATGTGGTTTGTATCGCCTTTTACTTTTTAGGCAGATGAAACCAACAGTGATGTCTACACAAACATTCATATTCAGATACTTTCCAATCACAGAGCACATGAATAAGTTATCAGAGCATTCAGCTGCCTCCTTCAATCGCCACAGAGACCTTCCCTTCTGCTCTCCAGAGGAAGTAATGTCACCAGACAGGTGCTCTTTTAATATCTCACTTCCAATCTGGAGGTGCACAGTACAAGAATATGCCCCCAGATAGGCTTAGGACTTAACCTCCTGCCTTATCAGAAATTTCTGCCACCACCACCTAATATGTGTATATATATATATATATATATATATATATATATATATATATATATATATATAGAGAGAGAGAGAGAGAGAGAGAGAGAGAGAAACTTTAACCACTCACCCTAATGTTAAATGTTACTAAACTCTGTGTCCTGAACTTCCCATGTGCAACTCATACAGATGGTGGCTTGGTAAACATTTCTGCTACAAATAATATATAAATCTAAATCCCTGATAGCTGCTCATTGGTCTTCTTTATGGAAGTATCCCATTTATAGTAATCTTCCCTGTCTATAAAGCCCTTGTATGACCATATCACCCTCAATAAATAGATAATAATATCTTCTCTTCCATAAGACATCTATTTTCCTTCTTTGACATTCTTACAATATGCTAGGAAAGTCTCAAAGACAAATAGATTAATTCAATGGTAATCAGAGTGTCCCCATAATCTGATTATTTCCAAAACCTTTACCTTTAAACATACGAGAGCTTAGGAGATGTTTTATATCTATAAGAACAATGTGGTACCCTATATGTGTGTATATGAGACTAATCACAAAGGAAATACACAAGAAACAAAAGTTGGTAGAACAGGAAAGTGAAAAATCTAAAATATGGTTGAAAATTTCAGTACATTCATCTCAGTAATGGATTTATTGAAAATGGGCAAAAAGAAGCAATGTGTATAATACAAATATATATATATATATATATATACACATTAACAACTATAAATGAAAATTATCAAGTTAAAATATGTACAATACTACATACAAACTCAATTCACTGTATATTTTTTTCAAATATTACTGTTCCTGGAATATATACTAGTGACTATGTTTTAGGACAAGCAAATATAACAAGCTTTTAAATTAATCTGAAAATTAGAAGTATGAGTTAATTCTTATACATAATAAAGAGACTATTTTGAGATAAATAATACAGTGGTAGAAAATCATTAATTGAAAAATAGCATGTTTCTAAACCTGGAGAAGTCTCTTTAACAAAGAATAAATCATCAAAGCTCAGGCAGGAGTACATCAGTAATACATTGAGATGTTGAAGTAATAGTTTGGAATCACCCTCAGGAAAATTCTCTAGGCTTTATTGGTGAATTTTACCAAATTTTTAAAGAAAAAATACTATTTTTATGCAAATGTTTTCAAAAAGTCAAAAGCCAACATTACTCTAATGGAAAACTAGATGATATACGTTACAACAAAGGATCGCAGACAAGTATATCTTACATATGTAAAAATCTATAATAATATGTTAATAACATAATCCAATATTTTCTAAAACTATAATATTTAATGGCCCTGATGCTTAATTTTAGGTCTCATCTTTGCTAGGTCATTTAGTGTGCAGAAATCTAGTCAAAAAATTCTGTGTATATGTCTGAAAGTGTTCCCACAAAAAATTAGCATCTGAATACATGCAGTAGCTAGAGGAGACTGCAGTCACCAGTGGGGGTGAGCAGCATCCAATCTGGTAAAGACCTGAATTGAAGAGCAGAGGAAGATGAGGTTTTCTTCCACTCAGCCTGACTGGCTGAGGTGAGATATCAACATCCTCATGGTCTCTTATACCACTGATCTCTCAATTCTCAGAATTATACTATCAGTTTTACAGGAGTATCAGCTTACAGAGATAAGGCATTACAAACCAGCTTACGTAACCACGTGAAGCTAGTCTTTGTGAAACGTGCGTGTGTGTCTGTGTCTGTCTCTGCATGCACATGCACACACTGTGTCTCTCTGTTTTTCTGTCTCCCTGTTTCTGTATGGGTCTGTGTCTCTGTCTCTGTCTTTTCTTCTTGTCTTCCTTTGTCTTCGCTGTCATCATCTCTGTCTCTGTCTACATCTCTGTCTCCTTCTTCTTCTCTGTATTTCTATTGGTTTCTATTCTAAAGAATCTTAATACAATGAGCAGGTAGAATTCAGTACATGAACATTGGCTTAATATTTTAAAACTTATCTAATTCAAAATAGAAACACAAAATGGAACAGTATGACCATCACAAAGATGAAAAAATTCACTTCACACCTATTAATAATAAATGTACATACACTAAGAAATACATGTATAAACTAAAAT
The DNA here is from genome assembly GCA_004027025.1 of Myocastor coypus. Lineage (NCBI taxonomy): Eukaryota > Metazoa > Chordata > Mammalia > Rodentia > Myocastoridae > Myocastor > Myocastor coypus. The sequence continues at coordinate 34,600 of PVJA010003733.1, read as the reverse complement.
ATAACTTTTTGTTTTAGTTTGAAAGGCATCTATAAAATATAACCTGTTCAATCCCTGGTACCACAATAAATAAATAATATGACATGATATGATATGGTATGATATAACATAATAAAATCTGCAGGTACAGTTTTATTTAATTCTGACAGACTGAATGCTTTCTGCTAATATCAAAAACAAAGCAACCTGATTTTATCATTCCTATTCAACACTGTATTAGAGAACCAAGCTACTACAATAAGGCAGAACAAAATTTTCAAATTGTGAGGAGAGATAAATAAGTTTTTATTCACAGGCAATACTTTGATGTACCCAGAAAATACTCAGAACTCTAAAGAAAACCTACTTACATGTAATGCTTTCATGTAGCAAAGTTTCAGAACATGAGGTTAATATACAAAATCAACTGGATGTTGTTTATTAATAACACACAAGTAGAAATAAAATTTAAAGCCAACACCCTTTACAACAGCATGAAATTATCAAATGCTAGAAGTAAAGAAGAGGCATCTACACTGGAAAATATAAAACATTAATAAGGTAATTCCAGATCTTAATGAGCAATGATTGCCTCCCATGTATGTAGATCAGAAGACTTAAGTCATTAAGATGTCAGTTGTTCTGACATCTTTTTTTTTTTTTTTTTTTGTCTTTTTGAGACAGGGTCTTGCTATGCAGTTCAGGCTGGCCTTGAGCTCACTTTGGTAGCCCAGGCTGGTCTCGAACTCGCATCGATCCTCCTGCCTCAGCCTCCCGAGTGCTGGGATTACAGGTGTTCTGACATCTTAAAACAACTTGCTTTGTTTATTCTGTGCAATTCATGTTACAGTCACAATAGGTTTTGTTGTTATTGGTTTTTTGCTTGTCTTTTGCAGAGGAAGTTTATAAGCTAATTCTATCATCTACACAGAAAAGCAAAGAACTTGACTGGTCAAAAAGAAAGCAAGGAAGAAAATGAAAGCTAGAGGGTGTATGTTATCAGATATATATACTTCATTAATATCTACAGTCATTCAAACAGCATAGATCGGCTCAAGTACAGAGCAAAAGAACAAAGAAGTAGAATACAGAAGGCATAGCAAGACTCATATATACAGTAATCAATTTTAAACATGATCTACTGAAATTCATTGAGGGAGAGTCACATGTACAATAGATAATGCTATGTAAATTATGTGTTCATATAGAAAATAATAAACCTTGACCTCTACCTCACCACCCACACATACCCACAAATACAATGAATCACAGAAGTATTTCTGACAGATTCTAAGGTAAAACACAGCATAATCCTCACAATTTTTCAGTATGCTCCATGTTTTAATGAACGTGAAAAAAGTGCTTATTATAAAAGAAATAACCAATGTATTAGACTATATAAATAAAGAAATTTTATTTATTAGAAGATGCTGATAAGAAAGTGAAAGACAAGTATATCATAGACTAAGAAAAGGTATTTGAAACACATGTGTTCTAAATTTCTTTAAAAGTGTTAAATTAATAAATATAATTCAAAATAAATATAAACAAAGACTTAAAAAGACATTGCATAAAAGAAAATACCAAAATCGAGGTAATATGTGAAATGACTTTTCAACATCATTAGTCATGAGGAAAATACAGTTATGATCATGAGATACCACTATTTGTCCAACATGAGTAAAACTTTAAAATGCTGCTCTTAAAAAGTGTTAGGAAAATTTGGGAGTAAATGGAATTCTCTTCTTTTGATTGTAGGATTACAATCAAATACGATAGAAATATTTCGGCCCTTTGTCAGTCTCTATACGTACTGTCTTAGTTACTTTTGTTACTGTCGAGACCAAATAACTCACACCCAAGGTTACAGGAAGAAAGGCTTACTCCAGGTAAGTTTGTTGAAATTTTAGTCCATAGTGGCTGACTCCAAGGCAGGATGGCATGGCAGAGGTGCATCACAGAGGACAAAGAATCAGATGAGAGCAACAGGGGACCTTAGCAGCTTCTTTCCATCCCTTTATACTCTATCCAGGCTATCAGAATTTGGGTGATGCCAAAACAATCAGTTAAGATTGATTTAGTAATCATACACCCTTAATCCCAGCATTACACACACTAGATTCAACCACCTCTTAAAAAGCCCCACCTATGACCACATGAAGCTTTGGGGAGACATCTAGATACAAACCATAACATACATGTATATTCTATGATTTAGCAACTCTCCTCTTAAGGACGTATAATCATTATAAATTTTATGTACGATAAAAGACATAGTCAAGAGTACTTATAGGGTTTGGGGAGATAGTTCCATGGCACAAGTGCCTGCCTGGCAAGTGCAAGGTTGTGAGTTCAAATCCCAGTCCCGCAAAAAAAAAAAAGAGTATAGTATTATTCTTATACATAATACACCCAAATCACAAGCAACTTCATTTCCATAAGCCATAGACTGAAACAAAACAAAAAAATTCTATGCAATGAGAGACTACACAACAAGTTAAAAGAACTAACTATACATAACAAGGAATAGATTACTCAATGATAACCATTATGACAAATTAAAGGAAAACTATCTCTAATGCTTTGATTTCAACTGTCAAAATAGTAAATGTACTTATGTGAGGAGGAATAAAGACATATAATGGAATAAAATCACCAAGAAAGCCAGAGTAGGCAGAGAAAGAAAAATTCCTAAAAATAGCATCAGCAAGGAGCATTCAGTAAAGTCAGAAATAAACACCAGGAAGTTTGTTTATATTACAAATGCTGAAAAAATGTTAATAAATGAGTGGCTAATTCAATTTTAGATCCCAAGAGGAGGGTGTAGTAGTACCTCAGTCCATGAATGTTTTTGTTTGCAAACAATTTTTGTTTGTCAACTCTGCATTGCATGGCAAACAGCCTCAGCCACCTTTCCCACATGAGCACAAACTTGGCCATCTTTCCAGAATCCTGTAACAAATTAAGTTTGTGCACTGAGTTAATGCTTATTGGAATCCTATAGGAACCAACGCATAAAGTGGCCATTTCTCATGCCTTTACCTAAATTGTGCCAGCTATAAAGCCATGTCTCTAGTTTCTTTCTGGAAGAGGATTATCTGCACATCAAGTACCCTAACTCAGCAATTATGAGTTCATAGATCATGGAGAAAAATAAGGTAACCCTAAAAGGGGACATGATGTTTCCACCAGCAACCCCTTTATAGCTTAGCACAGAACCAGCATGTAGAAAAGTCTGGCTCCCTATTTCTGTCTAAAATATGATGTAGATTACACACTGGATGAGCTAACTCTCCAGCAGCTGTTCTGGGATAAGGTTCTTAATAACCACGCCTTTGTATGTGGATGGAGCCAGCAGCCCTTGGTCATGTGGAATCATCAGTAAGCATGTAGGAACCTTCCCCCGTCTTCTCTACTTGGATGACTGCCGTGGCCAACCAGAGCCTTCAATTAATAGATATATCTTGAGAGCTAATGGTACCCACCACTGCCTAGGACTCTTGGATTTAAAAAGACCAGCACAGTGGCCATAAAAAGTACAGTGATAGCAAAAATTCAGTCATTTGCCATAAATGATCTCTCCAGTTTGTGCAGAGCCAAGTGTGAGATAAACTCCAGTTCCCAGCTTCTCCTTCAAGTGAGACAAAACTAAATCACAAATCTCATGCTCAAACTCTTTCAGAGGTTCATAAAGGTTTTCATCTCACTTGTCTTCAGTCACAGGAGGAACTCAATATAACATAGTATCCCAGAGACCACTAAAACAAATACAGTGGTATGGGCAGTCACAAAGGGCTGAAAAGAAATCAAAAATCTCTTTTTTGATTAACTAATGAAATTTAATTCCTACACATATCCAGTAGAACAAGGAAGCTAGGTTTATCTAATGTAACAACCACCACATAGAGTCAAAAACTAAAAAGACAGGGAATAAGGAAATATGTTCCAAACAAACAAAAGAGGACAAATTTTCAGAAAGTAACCTAAATGAAATGCAGGAAAACAATTTAAGTGAGGGAGAATTTAATTACAAAAGACAATTATTAAAGAGTTCCATCAAGTTTACAAATCAATACAAGAACAAACTGAAAATTTCAATACAGAATATAAAAACCAACAATCAAATATCACAGAGTTGAAGAGTGTAATGGCTAAAATAAAAAGTTTAGTGGAAAGATTCAATGACAGTTCAGATCAAATGAAAAAATATCTGCAAATTCAAAAACAGTTCCTTTAAAAGTAAACAGCCTGAAAAGTGAAGAAATATGATAATAACTTAGTAAGACTACAAGTGGATTTTTTAGCATCTTAGGAATAGGATATGTTCAAAATGACAAAAGAAAAAAATCATTCAAGAGGATTACTCCTTTTGTAAATTTATCCTTTGTAAGTAAGAAGATAAAGATATTCTCAGACAACAAAATTTGAGGAACTTTATCATCACTGTATTCCACTTGTAAGAAATCCAAAACAGAGCTGTTCAAATTGAGATGAAAGTATATTAAATAAAAATGTAAAATCATAAGAATGCATGAAATTAGTTTCTAAAAGTACACAGGCAAAATCAGGGTTTTGATTTACTTTAATGGTAATATAAATTGCTTTGACATTTACTACATAATTTAAATGATGTGAAAATGAAAACATTCTAGTGAATGTATAATATAAATGGCTGCAAATTCAATAGATTGTAAAAGCAGAAAAGTTAAAAAGTGGAAAATTCTTGTATATTAACTTGTTCTCAATATAAAACAGACTATTTTAATTGTAATATATTTTATGTAATCACCTTCATAATCATGAAATTTTCCATAGTAGATAAACCAAAAAAAAATCAAACCTTGTCAATACAAATATCATGAAGCATCTACATAAAAGCGAAAAGCCAGAAATCAAATAGAGAGACAAAAGAATCATAAGAAAAACAGAAGAGTTAACAAGATGTCAATACTAAATCTTTTCTCAGTGACCGCACACAGAATGGCTGAACAAATAAAATACCAGTATCCAATGTTAGGCTAGCTATAAGAAACTCATTTTAAATTCAAAGTCATAAAAAAATTAAAGAATGGAAAAAGGTATTCTGTGTAAGTATCAAAAACAAAGCAGGAATAACCATACTAATTAATTCAGAAAAATTTGTATGATACAATATTAACATGCAATAATCAAATGCATATGTGAACAATAACATATTATAAAAGTAAACCAAAAGGATAACTTCATCAACAATATCATTCAAAAAGAGTAAGATTCTTATGACTACAAGCTATAAAACACTCATGAAAGAAATTAAGCACAAAGTTGGAAAATATCCTGTGTTCACTGATTAGAAAATTAATATTGTTAAAGTCTCTAAACTATCCCAAAGCATATACAGATTCAGTGCACTCCCTAGCAAAACCAAAACATCATCCTACAAGAAGAGAAAATAATTATGGAATTCACATGGAATTGCAATACATTACAAATTGCTATAGACTTGAAGGAACAATAAAACCAGAAATAACAAACACACTGTGATTTAATATTATATTACAAAGCTACAGCCATAAAGAACAGTGTATTATTGGGAGAAAAATAGAAACATAGTGGAGCCAGAGGGTCAAGAAATGAGCTCACACATACACAATCAACAAGTTTCCAACAATTCCACCCTCAACACACACTGAAAAAATGAGTCTCTTCAGTAAATACTTCTGGGCAGACTGGATGTCTGCACAACAAAAAATGAACCCAGACTCATAATATACCTAAAAATCAATGAAAAATTCTTTAAGGACTTAAACACTGGGTCCAAAACATTGAAACTAGTAGAGAAATGATGAGAAAAGTTTCCTGGCATTAGCTTTAGAGATAATGTTTTGGATACAACCCCAAAAACTCAAGCAACAATAGGTAAGCAGAAATAGTAAGTGGGGCTGGGTCAGGCTGAAACAGTTCTGTACATTGAAAGAAACAACTGAGAAAATGAAGAGGCAGCCTACATCATGAGTGAAATGCTTGTAAGCCATATATCTGATAAAGGGATCATACCCAAGTGATACTAGAAATGCCTGCCTAAAGTCAAACTCATCTACTTTTAAAATGAACAAAGACACTGGTAGCTTTTTTCTCCATAAAAGTAGCATAAAATGGTCAAGAGTTATATGAGAAAGTACTCTGGAAAAGGTGGCAATCTTCAGAAAGATACAAATTAAGACTATAGTTAGATATCATAATTGTTAGAATGGCTAAAAAGACAATGACACAAAGACAAGAGGTTACAAGGGTTAGGAAGGGTTTGGAGAAATATAACCTATGACAATGTTTATACAATCTTTCTGAAAATCTTTTTGAAACTAGCATAGTCATTCTGAAAGAGCATAGCAGTTCTTCAAAACACTGATCCAAAAATCGGCTTTTGCAGGTACACCAAAAACAGGTTCAATCAATACCCGCAAAGCAATATCTGGGCCCCCATGATCACTGAAGCTTGTTCTAAATAAAGAAGCTAGGGCCAGCCTGATAGCTCAGCGGACTAAAGCACCTGCTTAGGCAAAGCACAGGGGCCAGGATTCAATTCCTTGCATGCTGTGCTAGTCCAGCCCCTAGGGTGTGCCAAGACGGGGATTGAGACTCGGTGTGGTGGCATGCACCTATAATCCCAGCACTTGGGAGACTGAAAAGAGGTGAATCACTATGAGTTCACTCTATATAGTGAGACTCTGTAGACCCTATACTAACTACAGGAAAAAAAAATCATGTAACAAAGCTATAGAAACAGCATAAGTCTGTGCTACCAGAAGACTGGAAGAATGAAGCATGTGGGTGGGTGTACACACTACACCGTGGAATATTATTCGGCCTTAATAAAGGAAATTCTGTTGTGTACAACAACACAGAGCACAGCAGGAGGACATTATGCAAAATGGAATAAACCACTCACAAAAAGAAAGTTCTGCATAACTTCACTTATGTCTGGAATCCTAAAAAACTAAATGTGTGTCAAATATAATAGCAATTACTAAGGGTAGAGAAATGGGGAAAATGAAGGGATCTTAGCCAAACAAACAAAGTTGTGTAGGATGATTATGTGTAGAAGGCTAATGTTCAGGGTGACGACTATAACTTCATAGTACTATTGTGTACTGAAAACGTGGCATGAATAGATTTCTGGTTTTCTCATGACAAACAAAATAAGACAACCATGTGAAGAGATGGAGGTAGGAGTGTAACTTTTACTTCAGTAATGATTTCAGTACAAATGTATATACATCAACACATCATGTTGTACATAATTAATCCACAGAAAATTTATTTTACAAAAAAAAGAACACCATTTTTGGCGAGCAAGATGTCACTGGTGACTCTGAGTTCTGCATACCCAGAGTGAGCGGTGCTAAGAGAACTGAAGCATGATGGGAGTGGATAAAGAGAACTGGACACTGGGAGTGCAGATGCTCTGGGATGTGTCAAGCTTAAAGGGGAGGTGAAAAGCAGAGAAAGAGGTGGATATGGAATAAGAAGGAAAGGGGCTTTTAACAGACAACATTGAGATTGAATACTGATGCTGTAACGCTGCATGGTGGTGGAGGAAAGGAGAACGAGCAGTGTCTCCCCTTAGCATTCACTGGATGGTCACTGCAGCTCAGAGCACTCTGCTGGTCACACTTCGTTTCAGTCACAAATCTGTAAGGTGCCTATAGTTACCAACTTAATCTTAAAAATCCCAACTACACAAATACCAGGGCTTCTTTTCAATTTCATAACTCCAAATGTTTTACTGATGGATTTTTTTTTTTTTTTCCGGCGTACCATCAAACCAAACATGCAAGGTTGTACCACGAATAAGAATTGTGCGTGCTGCTTTTGCTCTTCCACCAGCTTCCTGGCACTATAAAAACATACAAGAACACGAACAACCTCTAAAAGCCTGCTAACTTATCAAGTGAGGCACCCTATTGCTCCCTAGAAATGGAAGTGTCTAATAGCAAAACCCCAGTGAGAGTTTTCTCTTATATTTGGATCAAATAAATACATCGAAAGAATAATTGATTTCTTGAATTCAATTATAGCAAAAGAGATTAATTCTAAAAACCTAAGTATCTGAGGATTATGGAGTAGTCTAAGCAGAGAATATTCCTATCTGAATGCAAAATATGTGTGGTTATTTCCTCATTTTCCTCTGCAAAGAGGAAATACATAATGCAACATTTTGATGATTCGTCTCTCTTGCTGCCTGTATCGAATTTTCTTTTTCTGCCAATGGAGTGCTAACTCTGTCACATTCCATTTACATAGCATGTTTTCTCAGTTTTTAGACTGATGACAACTTCCGTGAAAATAAGTAGTGGTTCATGTGCTTAGTTAAACACGACTTAAAATGACCTAACTTTTATATGTCTGAATACATTATTTAAATATGTGACCTCTGTCTTGCTTACTAATTTTGCTTACATTTTCTGTGTTTTTCTTTAGTAATGGGTATATGTAAAGACTAAAATCCAACACTTTTCCATTTACAGTAACAACTGGGGCATCTATAGTGCCTCAAAGTCAAGAAGAAGCTTCTGTGGCCTTGGGTGGCTGCCTTCATAGGGGCCGTCATTTAGAAATGAGTAGTGGGTAACTCACATATTTAATCATTCTTTTGTTCTCAAAGGAAATTATGTGAGTGTTAGAAAGAAATATTCATGTCAAAAGCCTTCTGACAGGCAGGCTACTGTGCTAAAGATCCGTGTCAGCACACCCAGTATATGGCCGGTAGAGACATATTTTGGATAGAGGGTGTTGTGGGGTCAGATATTTTGTAGAGTGATCATACCAGAAAGGTACCATGCTGCACAACTTCAGCTTCTTACTTTACTGTTTTCTTTTTCTTTTCTTTTCTTTTTTTTTTTTTTTTTTTTTTTTTTTTTTTTTTTTTTTTTTTTTTTTTTTTTTTTTTTTTTTTTTTTTTTTTGATATGTCCCTCCAGCTCATTTGCAGATGACACAATGGGCCATGGACCTCTACTGTAAGCTGTACCTACCACAGATATTGCCATATGATAATTTGGGGGTACAATTTATGTTTAACTTGCTTCTTACAGGTCATCTCTATAAAATATTCTGTTAGAAATCATGATACACTCCTTACTGTAACTTAGTAACTACAATTCAGACGTGTATTATTTTAAAGTGATATAATTCAGTAAAACCCCATTTGATCTACCCTGGATGACTCGTTTACTCTGTGTTTCAGTTACAAATACAGAAGCCTCTTTCAGTTACTCTTGCAAACTCATACATCATGGTGTTAACCTCCACACAAATGATGGAATCTATCTGGCTTAGGATATACTACAATTCCTATTTTTCCTGTTCAAATGTTTACACCACAATAAGGGGTTTCACTCCAAACGTATGCTACTAATTCCCAATTAAATTTCGAATGTTATATCACTGAAATTCCATTTGACTTATATATTAAAGTTACATTCTTGGCAATAGGAACCAGGAAGTTGGCTTGTGGAAAGAAATAACAAATTCTTCCTTCCCTTGTTTTGTCCGAATTCCTTCCTTCCTCTGTACAAAAATCACAATGCGGTCTTCAAAAAGAACATGCCATGCGTCAGAGAGATCCTGCCTCCTCAGCTTGCCTTCAGTATACATAAGCATGGGCAAATGCCCCAGTTCAATGCCAGGGCCCTGCCTTCTTGTCTGTTAACCTAACTGACAGCGCCTGTGACACGTGTCAGGGCAACTCCTCTCGGAGCAGCTCACAGATGTGAGCAAATTGGAAAGGGTGAGGGAGAGAAAGCCTTATCTGTCCTCCTCCTTCATCTCCAGAAGAATAAAGTGCCAGTTTGACTGTTGGGGATCATGTCAGAAACACAGAAGAAATTATTTGCAAGCAGCACACATTCACGGAGGGGAGCTTCCCAGGCCAGGCACCAGGAGCGCGCTCCTCAGGGCCTCCAGTGCGGTTGCACGATCAGGATGCAGCTGTGCGACCATCAACAAAGGAATTTTCAAAGGGTTCCTTTGAAAATGGTGATGACTAAAATTATTCATCTAGACACAGGTGCCTTTAAAAAGAGAAATCTTGTTAACTCCTAACATAAGGGATAAACATCAGGGTCCAAGAGCATGAGAGCAAGAGAATTGCAGACAACAAAGGCAGATATGCGTGGCAATACTGATAAATTAGTAATATAGCCTGAGGCTTTTTGCCAAGAAAACTGCCAGCCCCACGGTTCACATTGTCAATGCGATATGTATCTAAGCGTGTCAAAAGAAAGTCAAATTTCACCCTTCTCATCTAGCGGAGGACAAGCATACCTAATGCCTCATTGTCCAAACACAGTCTCACACATAGATGATGTGAAACTTGTGTTTTTCACTCATTATATGTTTCCATACACATACAAAGCTTTTTGTCTCATTGAAATGAAGAATTTAACTAATTGAACAAGGAAAACAACTATTAACCAATCCCCTTTGAAAGAAATTTTAAAATGTCCCCCAATTAGAAAGAGGAGCCCACATTAGACTGTGGTGTCTGCTTTTTAGTCTTTGATGCGCATATTCAAACAAGCAGACAAACCTTGTCACAAGTGAGTCTAACAGGGAATTCTGATGGGACAGCACATCATGAACATCATAGGTATTAATGGTCCCCATCAGTTTAAGCTCGGAGAATACTCTGCTGTTCCTTAGAGATAATAATTTGCTCTAGCTGCCTGTAATTTTCACTGTAGGCCTTTATGACCCATTCATTCTTTTATTCAACTGAAGCCTATTGTTTATCCCTTGCCATGCCCTCTGAGACTTGTTTGTCACTACTTAGTGTAAACATTGAAAAAGTGTCTACTGTATGTAAATTAAACTTAGTGTTTCAGTCTGTAGAAGCTGTTAAAAGGATAACAAAATCCTAAAGATACTTATTGTTTTCTCTCCTTTTTTCCCCATTGTTTCTTCTATTTTAAATTATAAACTTCAGGGAAGCAGGGAAGCAAGTCTTTTTTTTTTTTAATTGGTACTGGAAATTAGACTCAGGGCCTTGAGCTTGCTAGGCAGGTGCTTAAGTCACTGAGTTATCTCCCCAGCTCAGGAAGCAAGTTTTGAATATTGCTTATTCTTATTTTTCCCCCTCCTAGATATCATTCAACAGACAAAGGCTTCATTATTTTCTACCAACATAGAAGCACTTAAAATAGTATCCTTTGTTATAGCAAAATAAAAACAATGCATAATTAGGTAGAAAAGATTCATTTTATAGTAAGTTATTTCATTAATTCATCTATTTATTTTTCAAAGCTTTTTGACAAAATCCAACTTCCTGTCAACAATAACTTCAGATAAAATAATCAGTATAGTAAACAAAGCTCTGTCATCTCAGATACTGCACTTTGCTGAAGTATAAAGAAACAAGCAAATACATAATTCCATGTTATAGCAAGTGCACTGAAAAAACAAGGAGGCACTACTGTAGAAATCATTGAGAAGTGGTCAATGATTAGATTACACACAGAAGGTTTCTCTGAGCAGATGATAGAACTAAAGAACTTCAATTATTTATGCAAATGCAACACCCAATGTGGACCAAATTGGACAGCGTTCCCTTAAAATTCAGCACCCAGACCCTCAAAATGTGACTTCAACTGCACATAAAGTTTTGAGGATAATCAAATCAAAATAAAGACATTCTGAGATACAGTGGACCCTCATCCAACAACTGGTATCCTTACAGAAAACAAAGCAAAGCAAAACAACAACAAAAAGGGACCCATGGAGATAGTTTGGCAGTCTAATCACCTGCCTGGCAAATACAAGGACCTGGGTTCGATCCTCAGTACAGCATGCCATGTGGCCCCACGTGGAGGTGAACACTGAAACCTGATGTGATGGTGCATATCTGTAATCCCAGCACTGGGAGGCTCAAACAAGAAGATGACCATGAGTTCAAGCTGCGTAGCAAGACCCTGTACCAAATAAATAAATAAAAGATAAAAACAAACAAAACAGAAAATACAAACACAGGCAAAGAGCAAGGCCCATCTGATGAATAGGTAGAGTCTGATGTTGCTTCCACAGGCACCAAGCAGGAGGATCCCAAGTAGCTGGAGCAGTCATGGAGCCATCAACATTAGAGCCTTCTAAGTATGCACAACCCTGAAAACATCTTAACTTGGGATTCTCCCCTATACCCCATGCCAAAACTGTGGAAGAATGAACTTCCATTGCTCTAAACCATCCTGAAATTTGTGAAAAATCATCAGAGCAGAGAACTGGTGCTTTCAGGAAACATTAGAAAGCTTCCCTTGTAACTATAAAAAAACAAAAACAAACAGAAAAAACAACTTGGTTTTTGCCCCCAGGGCTACTACTCTGGGTGACTACAGTCCAGACTGTGCCATGACAAAGGAGAACTTCTCCAAAGAACAAAGCTATCCAAGACAAAGTTGAAACAGTAGACGGAGAATCTTTTGCTGAATTTCGTGAGCTAGCCTACAACCTCTGCTATATGTCACGATGCTTTCTGTCTTTTATGACTTTTTAAAAAACTAAACAAAATAACATCATTATTTGGAGGTAGAAGCTGACATACTACGGACTCTGAGACTATGAGCCTTCCTTTAGCAAGGCAGAGTTTGTGGCAAGGCAAGAGCTGGTGCCTGCTGTCTCCACAGATACTAGCTCCATGTATCACTGCATCTGGAACACAAAGATAGAACATGAACACCTCTAAAAACTGGATCATGTGTGTGACGCTGATCTCTTTGTTTTCAGGAAAGTTCCATGAGAATGGAAGAGCTTCATTCAAAAAATATAGAAATGGAAAAAAAATAGGTTTTAGGAGTTAACACCTTTCAAGAGAAAGTAAGGGAAGAGTAACTCTATTTATCGCTGACTAGAAATTTTAAAATTTCTGTTGAAATATAGAGTCTTACATTTTTCTGGATCAAAAGCGCAAGCTGTATGTCCTACAATTGAGGTCACAGGAAAAAAGAAAGGAGGCTGGAAAAGAATGCAGAGAAGGAATATCCTGAATTCTCTAGGTATATGCTACTCCTGCCTGCCCCCAGAATTTCCGCAGCTATGCAGCCCATTTACTAGGATGCTGTCTGTATTCAGAAAAACACAGTATATTGCTCCTCAGCAGGCTTTCTGATCCAAGATAATCACTAACAGAGGGCATCACTCTAAGAGCCTGAGAGTGAACTAGCAACTATTATGTCTAGTTTTCAGCAGATGGATAATATGAAATCACGGTCTAAAATTAAGGACAAGAATGGAATAATATTAGGTGGCTATTAGCACATGAGTTAACAAATAAAATTTGACTAAGACCCTCAGAGAAACCTCAAGGCTAGAAACAAAGAACTAACGACATAAAAGTTCCAGGAGGACAGCAAGATGGTTCAGCGATCTAAAGTACTGGTTTAGGAAAGCTTAGGTAACCACAGGGACTGCAGTTCAATCCCTGACACCACATGCTGTGCCAGCTCCACTTCCAGGGCAAGCTGAGCCGGCCATGATCAAAAAAAAAGATTCAGACTGGTAAATTTTTGCCAACTCATGTCAGCAAAATATGTTATATTCTATGGAGTTGTGAATTTTAAATTACAAGCTTTATTTGAATGTGCCTGTTTTGCTTCCATGAGACACTTGGGTGCTTGGCAGTGTCTGCACTGAGCATTTATGCCAAGTCTCCACACCACGAAGGGCTGTGTTGAATCTAATCAATTTGAATGAATACCACACTGAGTTCTTGGAGCTGGATGCCACTGGATATGCCTAGGTTTTCTCTTTCTGGAAAAGGGACAAATATATGGGCTCTAGTAGGTGGCACAATTGCGTAAAATTATATGAAAAGATCCTTAAATGCTATGTATTGAAGGGGTAAGTTATGTGGATCACAACCAACCAGGAATGAGAGTATATAAAACATGTATGGTTTTGTCTTCCAATATACAGTCCCACTTCACTTGTTTTTTTTTATTATCAAATCATTTAGTCCCTATTTTATGTCCTTGTTATCTGAGATGGGACTTGCCCCATGCTGCGATCCAGACAGCACAAGTCAGTGTTAGATGAACTGAACACTGTGATTAGTTCAGAGGCCATGAGAGCCATTAAAATCTAGCAGCAAGCACAGGCTCCAAGGACACTTATAACGTTCTATTAGCTTAGCAGTTTCCTGTCCTGTCCTATTGATAGGAAAATTTCTAATCTTTCAAACTAAAGTTTTCATGTAATTATCTCTGTAGAAACCTTCTCTATTTCTTCCTCAAAGTGTTAATCACTCCTTTTTGCTTAATTTCCCTCCTTACTTAACTTGTTCATATTTATTAAGCACCTACAATAGTCTAGGAATTATCTTTAATCCTAGAGATTCAAGAAAAACAGTCAAAGCTGTCACTTTGGGAAAATTTATAAACAATTTGGAAAGAAAATGAAAAATAAGGCAGCACAAAAATGTGTATTTTCAAAACAATTACTCAACTGATGGCCAAATTGATATCTGACAGCAGAAACACCTTTTATTTCCTTGTTGAGAGGTCACTGATATCTCAATTCCTTGAAAATAAGACCAAGCCTTATACGAATTTTTGCTCCAAGAGACACAATTGAATTTATTTTCAGATGTCTCATCCTTTCTGCATAACAATTCACATTTATTCATGTGAAAATCTACAGTTATTCCAATAGTTCTGTCATCTTCTTCAGGATAATCATCATAATTCTCCAAACCCTGTAATTGATATTGTTCATGTATGCATTATCAATGCAAATATTAATATATCTTTCTTATGGAGAGTCCTTCCAGAAAATCATGATATGTCAAGTAGCTAGACCCCATTAAATTCCTTTCCTGGGCATTTTGTTCTCAACACAGAATTTTTCTCCGTGGATTAAAAAGAAGAAAATGATGTTTGTCATTCTTTAACCAGCAACAAAATTGTTAATGACTTCTAAGAAAAAAAAATCTGACTACTATTATTAATGTAGTCATTTACTGAAGAACATGCTAGCAGGTATTCTTCAATACTGTAGGTAGGAAAAGAACTAAATTAGATTATGGATAGTATGATCAAATTATCATCTACATAATGGAGCAACTTGTGAAACCAACCCATTACCATCTAGAAAAATGGTCTTTTTAGTGCTGGTTTTTTATGACTAAAGATACTAGGATATTGTCCAAGAGAAAGCAGCCTTGAGTCTCTGTGAAAACTTACTAGGACATACTCATGGTGAACTCAAAGTAGTAAGATACATTAAAGCAAGCAAAGATTTTTTTTCATAAGAGCTACATAAATATCAGGCTGCTGAAATATGAACAATATCGGACAAAAGTAAAGTAAATTGTATTTCATCTTTTCTCACACAAAACACCTCAAAATCTCAAAAGAAAATAAAATAAATCTAGCAAAATTCAGGTGTATCCAAATTAATTTGACTCCAAAGGGACATGAGCATAAGTTCAGTTAAGCAAGTGGTTATTGGGTCTTCTTATACTCAGAGTCATGGGACAAAAATCACTAAAGTTAAACAGTAAAAGGAAAAGTTCAGAATTCAAGTTGCCTTGGAATTTTAAAACTAAATTCCCAGAGAACTCAGTGCAGGCTTCTTACAGGACTATTTACTAAATCAATGTCACTAGGTCAATATTTTCATTAGTAAAGAGCAACCCAATACAGAAAAATCTCTCAGGAGACCTTAATGAAAATGAGGTGGATAAAGTTAGATCACAAGCCACAGGAACAGGAGGAGGGCCACCCAAATCCGCCTGCGGCTCACAGAAAATGTTCCTGGATGGAAAATCTTCTCATGAACTGGGTTTCAGGACAAAGTAATGAGATCTGGAATAAGGGAAGAACTATTTCGTAAAAATAGCAAGAAAAGTTCACAAAAATAGTCTGGGATTTTTAAAAAACCACAAGCTATTTGGTAAGAAGATACTCAAAAGGATAAGGAAGACTAGGAAAAACATGGAGGGAAGGGTATTTTAAGCAGAGAAAACTGTGTGGGAAGACCCCTGGGAAAGGAAAAACCAGGCATGTTTATAGATCTGAGAGCAGGTCATTGTGGCTGGAGCTCACTGTTAGGGGTGGAGGGTCTGAGGGTGGGAACATTAGTGCAGGAGGAGGGGAACTCATGCATTGCAGTGTGGGCATGATCAAGATCAAATGTTGTCCTCAGTTCACAAGAAACTATCAGGAACTTCACAGAGGGGTAATATTTTTAAGTAATTACCTGGGACCCCATGTGAAGAACTGATTACAAGAAGGCAAGAATGACCACAAAAACCAGCAATAAGCATCTTTAGTTGCTCCTGCAAGATAGGACAATGACTTGAGCCAGATGTGTGCTTTCGGGGTTGAAGAAAGATAATAAATATCCGTGATGAAATGTGAAAGAACTTGCATGAGAAGGGGCAATTTATTCTATAGCAACAGAGAAATCTGTGGGAATTTCAAGATTCCAGGCAGGAAAGAAACTATATGTGACTGTTTGCGACAGCCGTTTGAAGCCTGGAAGAAGAAAAATATTCTCAAATTTTATATGTATAAAAAAAAATCACCCACTGAGAACAAAGGCATAGTGATAGAAATTGTATTGAAGGAAACCCAGTTCCTGTGTGCCATCAATGACATAAGATAGAGAACCGAATCTAAGATGGGCAGCTCTTTGTCCTCAGTGGCTAACTGGAAAGTTGCAATTTCATAGGGAAAGTGTGAGTGAAGTGAGATCTTCAAGATGTAAAATCAATACATTTACTTGTGGATGTACTAGATTTACGTGCCTGTGAACTGTGGTGGGGTGGTGTGAAGAGATAGTTGTGTGGCTTCAGAGAGCAGTCTGTGTGAGCCAGAGAAGTCTCCAGTGTCATTGTATGAGAGGCATCTGAAGTGACAGATATAAATGACCGCACAATAAGATTTTCCATTCAGATTCTAAGGCTTGTGCTTTGGCCAATGCACTAGAAATATGGGACATAAGCCCCTCAACCACCATCCTTGCCTCTGGTGGTGACTGTGACCTTAGCAACACACTTGCCCTGGTGAAAAAGGAGGGGGTCCAGCAACCAAAATGGAAATAGCCCCATATCACTTTTAATATTCTACCTCACTCCAAAGCCACTAAAATCACTGACAGAGATTTTGCTAATATGTAGGCATTCCCGCCAGGCGTGGTGGTGCACGCCTGTAATCCCAGCACTCAGGAGGCTGAGGCAGGAGGATCAGTGTGAGTTTGAGACCAGCCTGGGCTACAAAAATGACCTCAAGGCCAGCCTGAACTGCATAGTGAGATCCTGTCTCAAAAAGCCAAAAAAATAAAATGTGTAGGCATTCCCAAGGAAATACTAAAATAATGGTCCTTATATAATACTCTCCTAAAAAACTGTTTGTAAGTATGGAGTTTTGACCAGCACAGTGGAAGACAGCAAATGAGACTGAGGTGGAAAGTACTTGAAGAGAAGAAAGAAAACTAGGAAGAATGACTAAAAAATTCCAAGGAAGAGGAAGAATTCAAAAGAAAAAATGTGATGGGCAAATATATCACACTCGATTTTAATTATTTCTTTCTTTAGCTAACAAATAATAGATACTGGGCTACTGTTTGTCAAAATTAATAAAAATTCCTAGGTTAACTAGACCTTCATGACTATAAAGAAACAGAATGAACTACAGTTTGGCCCGATAAATTAGGCTTCCATCAATCCTACCTCATTATCTGTCACTAAAGACAGGTGATAGAATACAGTGAGTAGAAGGATTTCAGGAATAATTTATTGACAATCACAAATCACTTCTTCATTTAAAGGGGAAAAGAGAAACAAGTTCTAGCTACCTGTTGTGTGAGACCAACACCACATCCACAAAGCTAAAATTCACAAGGATAATGTGGAGCTTTTATCCTGCATATTATTTACTAAGTTTTGAAGTTACACTTTTGCAAGCATCAATCTTTAGGGAACAGTAACACCTGAATTTCTCTGTTATGTAAAGTATCCCTTTCTTGCCTTCATTGGCTCTACCTAGGTTATAGTTTCTGAGGCCATGGAACTTATGGTAATTGTGTTGCTGGGTGTCATTCCCTGGAAGATGACATGTGAGGCTTAAATCCACTGGTTCTTCTTTTTGTACATGTTTATGTGCCCTTACCACCTGAACTTCTTGCATAGTTTCATTAAACATAATTTCCTCTTATAGAGAGCTAGGATGCATTTTCTCCCATTAGTTTTGAGTTTATACAATGAATTTGTTTTCCATCCTTTGTTCAGCTGGTAACTTGTAAAATGCCTCAAGGATAATTTTGCCTCCTCTGAACAATCTGGGCGAGAGATGTCAACCAGGCAGAGGACATGAGCAGCAGAGCTTCTGGGAATTGAGCATCTGTCTGGCTTCCCACTGAGCTCATCCAGTGCTGCTCCCCACGGTACACATTCTTCCCTAACCTCTGTGGCTCCACTGTTAAAGTGAACATAATATTTACAACTCCCTTGTCTTTATGGAAAGCAAGATCATGGCAGAGCAGCATAAACAAGGACTTTGGAGTTCAAAAGTCTTGCCTTTGAGACTCAGCGCTGTCATTCTTTCACATTGTGACCAAAACCATTTTAATCCATTTCACTTCTCTGTAGAGCGATAAAATTTACTTACAATGCTTATCAAATAAATGTGTGTAGACATTTGGCAAGCGATGTGGCATATGCTAGGTATTTAATAAATGAGCTCCCCTCACTTTTCAGTAATTTTGTTTCATACTATCCCATAGCAGTGATTTAGAGAATTTTAGTACATGACCTACTTTGAAATCCATTATTTTAATGAAAAATGGACGAGGGCTTTGAATCATGGTAGCAAAATTGTATCCTCTGCATGAGAAAATAGAAAAATGTAGCAATAAGGCGCAGTGAGAAACTTCTTGGTTAGACCTCGTGTTGGTAAGAGAACTCAGTGAGCCACTCTGATAAAGTGTTCCCACGAAACCCTCTCTTTAATTAGGAGCACACGTGTTTTATTCTTTCGATTTTCATATGGCTGCCTCTCTTTTTTCTTGAAACCAGAGACCAGAGATTCCAGCTGGCTAATATGATGCATACTGTGAAGTAAACGCTATTTTAAATTAAGGCACGATATGAGAACATACAAGAAGCATATAAAAATCACTTGACGTTTTTGACATTTCCACACTTGTTTGCATAAACACTTCGATGACAGCTTCCAAATCTCCCCACTGGTCTCTCACAGATAATCTCAAAGGAAATACTCAACATACCACCTAATTCAGAGAAATACTGTACACACAAAGCTGTGCTGAGACTCTCAAGTGGCTCCATGCTGCTCATTTTCTTTTCGACAGACTAGCTTTTGTGCCTGGGTCCTTGCTTTTCCTTCACTAAAAAGTCAATTGTATTTGAGCTGCTGCTCTTGCATATTTGGGGCTTCACAGCATCTCTGATTGCTGAGACGATGCACATTGCTGCTTTAATGACGTGTTCATGGGAAATTAATCTGCCTCGTCAGGGACAGACACTCATCGTGACTGCTCTGGTAATGGAAATTGCTGATTTGTTTGCCAAGTGGATGGCTTTCCTGAGATCAACTCTCACACGCAGCACTATTAGGAATATGCTAAAGTGCACGTTAGGATGATCTCTGCATAGAGCACTCAGATAACCTTCGCTTAAACCGGAGACAGATGCTTCCAGGCTTTGACAGTCAGTATTCCGACTAGGATCTTATGCCGGGCATGTTTTAAATTTTGTAATGGTGTCACCTTAATAATTATCTGTTCAGTAGATAAAGCAATACTGTTTTTTTGTTTTTTGTTTTTTGTTTTTTTTTTTTTTTTTTTTTTTTTTTTTTTTTTTTTTTTTTTTTTTTTTGTCTTTTTGAGACAGGGTCTCACTATGCAGTTGAGGCTGGTCCTGAGCTCACTTTTGTAGCCCAGGCTGGTCTCGAACTCGCACCAATCCTCCTGCCTTAGCCTCCCGAGTGCTAGGATTACAGGCGTGCGCCACCACGCCCGGCAAAGCAATACTGTTTTTCAAAGACATTGTCTAATCCTCATTTAACAGCAGAGACTTAGGACAATTTGCATTTCTCATCCCACTCTTGCCTATGCCTCTGTTAAGAATATTTACCACTTTGCAATATCACTAAGAACATAAAAATGGAGATTTATAAATATAATTAGTTAGGCTAAGTAAATAATGGATGACTAAAAACAATTAGGTGAAGTAAATACCTGCTATCCTCTGGGTTTGACCTTGAAATAGACAATGACACATTTAGATTGGTAGAAAATGCTTCTTATAAAGTTTTTACAATTTGCTTTAGCAGTATGCATGTATGTAATAATATGACAAGTACATTTATCAAATCACTGACTCAGAAGGGCCAGAATAAAATTTCCTCTTATTTTATCAAATATACTACCCATGATTAACCCAGATTGCACTCAATTTTTCTTTTGGGGAGAGGAGGTCTGACCCGGTCTTTGGTTTTTAGGTTACTCATGGTGGTATCCACTGTGACAACTTCTTTCCCTGTAGTCTTTCCTCCACAATGCAAATTTTAACTGAATCTCCTTCCTAACCTCCAGGCCTTCTAGATTTTTCCTTCTTATTTTGTGCTTGTCTTCTTAGTCTATCAGCAAGTAGAGTCGTTGATGCTGTGCTGCTGTAACAGAATGACTGAGACTGGGTAACTTCCAACAAATAGAAGTTGGTTGGTTCATAGTTCTGGAGACTGAGTTCAGCTTCAGGGTGAAGGGATCAGAAGTCATTGTTGCCTTATGAGGCAGCAGAAAGTATCGGAAGGCAAATGGACAGAGAGAAAGTAAAAGACTAAAGAGAGCAGAGCTGTTCCTTTTGTAAGATACCTGCTCGTCATCCCCGAGCCCCTCCTCCCTTAACAATATTCCCCCATTTATGAGAGCAGAGCCTCAGTACTGAAGCATCACTTAATGGCTTCACCTACAAATACCCTAGAGTGGCAATTAAATTTCGAAGTGAATTCTGCAGGAGACAAGTGCTAGACTCATAGAATAATCATTTCTGCTCATACGTGACACCAACCACAGATCTAAGTGGCATGTAAACCCTGCCAATTCCTGAGTCACCCTGCACACAAGCATGGCTGAGCCTGTTCTGCGCCTTGCAGCAGGCTGCACAGCATGAGTTTCTCCCACCGTTGCGTCCTCAGGACTGTCTCAGATTCCTGCTTTACTCCTCATCCCCGTGACTCACATTCAAGGTGGAGGGGTGTGCTCTGGACCCTGCCTCAGAAGCCAGCAGTGCTCATTTCTCAAGGCTTCTCTTTTAAAGAGCTTCCCACTCCAATCTGGGGAAAGTGACATTTATCTCTAGGCAAAAAGCCCCACTCTGAGTTCTTTATATGTTTTCTGAATCTGTTATTTGGGAACTATGTTCCCTTATGGCCTCTGTTACTGGCAATCAAGAGAAAGAAATGATTATTTTTTTCTTCCACTGGTATTATGAAAGTTCTTTCCTAATATTATAAGCTTAATGGCCTGAGTGTTCAAACTGGAGAAAGGTTATATAGTATGAGGAAGCAGAGGAATGACCTTGGTTTGTATTTCAAAACATTGTCGCACTGCATTAAACACCACTGAGCTCCAGCCGCCTGTTATACAGTGCTAAAATTTCTGGGAAGCTCCTTCAACTATTTACAGGATACCTGATTTTCAGTGTATCATCTATATTTATACATATGCAGGCAAAGAAAATTCTAAATATGTACTTCTTAATTTTTTAAGTGACCTTGTACTCTTTTGCCTCTGAAAGTCAATTTGCTAAAATCAGTACTCTTGAAAGTTAGTCTCTGCATATCAAAGCAAAAGCGATAAAAATAAAGAAAAAAGGATACAAACTGGCCAGAAAACATTCTGCAGTTAGCTGCTTAGATTTCAACCCTGAAATGTGAACATTAGGGTAAACGCCACAAGGCTGGACGCTGTCCATCCATCATCCTGTGTGGCCCCCTGATGCAATGAACAACTTAGCAAACAGTAGATGCATGAGGCCACTGATGGAGCAGCACAGCATCGTCCTTCCCAGGGAACTTGTTTAGAGAAAGGAGTACATTCTACAATAATTTTAAAATTATAGTATGGAAAATGTGTAAGTTAGTAACAGACGATTATTGCTGACATTGAGTATTATGCACTGATAAATTTTTTTATGCTGTAACTTTTTTACATATGACTGATAGTGCAATAGATCTGTTTATTCCAGCATTAGCACAAACACTGCAATAATGTGTTATGCTATGAACTACAATCACTATGTCACGATGTGATTGTAATTTTTCAGTTCCATTATAATCTTCTTCAGGCCCTCACTGACCAAAAAATGTCATTATGTAGTACAGGATCATGTCATAAACATCTTATCAAGCATTACAAGCAAGGTTACCTTATAATATTCTATTATATATTCTATTTTGCATTCCTGCAACATTCATCTTCATTAACTTCCCTTTATCTTTCAGACATTACTTCTTTGTAAAATCCTTCTTTGAAGCTGAGTTGTTTCTTTCCCTAGACTCACATCACTAGAATTACTTGTTACCTTTATTTGAATAAAAATCTATTTTTTTCATATTTCAATCCAAGGGTCTAAATACCTATTACCTTGATAACACCAATGCATCTAGGCCACGCCACCCCAAGTGCACCCAATCTCATCTGATGTCAGTCATGTTCAACAGGGCTTATGGGTGTCCATTCAGTGTTAAATGTGAGGATGGAAAAGTCAGACCCTAGGAAGCCTTATCCTGGCAGGGCTGGGCCTCCCAGTTCACTCATTCCTGTATTCATTCATTCATTCATTCATTCAAAGCCATGATTGGGCACCTACTATATGCTAATTACTATTCTGGACACTGGATTTAATATAGTAAGCAAAATAGATGAAACCTCCAAAATAGACAAAATAAAGCTAATTTTTGAAAGAGAATGAAGGGCCAACCAGATAGCTCAACAGACGAAAGCACCTGCTTGGGCAAAGCGCAGCAACTGGGGGTTCAGTCCCTCACATGCTGTGCCAGCTGTGCCTATGGGGCACACTGAGATAGTGATTGAGACGGGACATGGTAGTATGTGCCCCAGCACTTGGGAGGCTGGAAACAGGAAGATCACTATGAGTCCAATCTGTGTAGTGATACTCTGTAGACCCTGTACCAAACACATTAAAGAAAAAATAAAAACAAAAGAGGATGAAGAGAGTAATCAACTACATAAGATCTGGAATATTATTGGTCTGAAAACCATAAAGCAATGCAAAAAAATAGAGTGGACTCTAGATTGGGAGGGTGTTTGCTTTCATAAGTAGCAGCTCCTGAAGAGCAGAATACCTCAGTTTACTATTTATCTGAGCTGAGAACTGAAGAATGAGAGACCAGTCCAGGCAGAGGAACAGTGCATACTAAGACCAGAACCCTGAAGAAGAACTAGACCAAGGTGGCATAGGTAACACAAGGGTGAGAAAGACGGTAAGTCTTAAAAATCTCTTCTGGTGGTGTTTTTAATCAATGACAAAAGTTTTAGATGTTCATGAGATGGGAATTAACCCAAAGGTTTTGGAACATAAGATTGACATGCCCTGATTTAAGTTTTAAAGGTGCCATTCTGACTACTGTGGTAGAAATGTCAGCATAGGCGCCAGGGTAGAAGCAGAAACACAACAACTGGTGTGTAAGTTACTGCCATGGTACAGGTGCGGGATGATGGTGTTTAGACCAGTGCTTTGCGAAGTGGAATAAGTCTGGATCTATTTACAAGGCAGAGCAAGAGAATTTCCCAATGGAATGATACAGATGGTGAGACAAAATCTGAGTCGAAATCTAGGCATGGTGGTATGCCTGTCATTCCAGAACTTGGTTGGGAGAGGCAGGAAGATCACCATGAGTTTGAGGCCAGCCTGCACTACATAATGAGCATAAGGCCAGCCTGAACTACACAGTAAGACCCTTTCTCAAAACATCACAAAAGAAGTTTTCTGTTTGTTTGTTTGTTTTTTAAGTTAAAGATTCCTTCAGAACTTAAAGCTTTATTAACTTCGTAAGCGGTAGTGTCATATCCTGAAAAGACATATACTGAAAGAAGGTAACTTGGGAAAGCAGTTAGCTTGGGGAATGAATAATTCTGCTCTGGATATGGCTTCTTCAAGATGTCTGTTGGGTATACAGTAGAAATAGCTGTGGAGGGAGGATGTGAGTTATGTACTATAAATTTGGGAGTCACCAGCCTTTAAACAGTTTTTAGAATCATAAAAACAGGTGAGATTACTGAGTGTGTAATCTCAGGAGATTTGAGACTCACAAGATGTTGTGAGGCTTGGAGTGCTCCTTTGTGTCTTCCATCCAGCTTTTAGGTAAGACTTAAAAGATAAAATAATTTGAACATAATATATGCATATATTTTGTTATCTTGTGAGAATTGTTCAGCATACTGGATAAAATAGATGATAGAAGACCTATGTGGATAACTGCAGGCATGAAATCCTTCTGTGAATGAAGTGATAAAATCCTGCCAGATCATTTGAGTTTTATGGTGTGCTCAGCCTCTTATTCAAGTGATAAAATAGGAAGGATGTGATAAAAAACACACGTGTGTTCCATCAGTGAATATACACACTGTAAACAGCACATCATTCCACTGCTGACAACATCATGTTAGGCCTGAGCCAACTCTAGGACTTATATGCTGGATCTTAACCCTCATGTGGGACTTGGGCAGATGACTGTGGCTCTTGCATGACCACTCACAGCAACTGTGGCTATACTAGATGCCTCAGGTTGCAAAGCAGATAGAGTATTCCATGAAGAGGAAAGAAACTACCTTATGAAAGTAGCAGCAGAGACCAAGCACACTAATGGCCTCATCTGTAGGTAGGTATGAGAGGCAGAAAATCATTTTCTCAGGGAGGAGCCAAATATCAACATAAGGAGAAGGTACATTCACAGAAAGGGAGATGATATTGCCGTTGTACTCAGGAAGAGTCCTTTGTTTCATAGGTAGAGCGGAAGGACTTAGAGATTCAGGTGGGTCTGAGACTCAGGCCAAAAGAGCCTGATAAGAAGAGAATGTAAACCAAAAATATGGGAATCTTGAGCTACTTACGAAAACAGGTAAAGTGAGGTGAAGTGAATAATAGCATCAATCCTGATTGCATCTTGAGAAAACTAAATCTAATTATAACTTCTTTCTGAGAACTGATTTCTTTGGCATCCTAAGTGGTTGTCTCCGTTATTTTTCTCTTGCTGCTGAGACCAAATACCCAGACCCCAAAAGTTAAAGGAGAAAAGATCTATTTACCTCACAGTTTTTAGATGCTTCAGTACAAAATCTGGTTTCAAAGCAGGATAGCATAGCAGAAAGGCATCACTGAGGAGGAGAGACTGTTCATGTGGGACAGAGCATAGCAAAGCAAGCCAAGGCTTTAACACTGTCCTTCTACTCCTTTTATCTTAATGTTTATGACCAGGAGTGGGGCTCTACTAACTCAATCAGTGGACTAATTTAATAATAATCTGCCCTTATTAATCCCAGCATTGAACCATTAGTAAATCACACACTGTAGATCCAGGCTACTCTGAAAAAGCCCACCTCTGGCTCTTCAGGTTTTTACAGAACACCTAAACACAAGCCACAATGGTGACCAAGGACAAACGCTGATTGCATAAAAGTAGGATTAGCCAAAGTTGCCTGTGCCCCACTTTGCCGAAGTGAATGTGGAAGCCATAGGAGAGACTTACAAGGTGACTTCAACACATATCAGAATATAAGTCACTGCTGTTTTCGCAAAATCTCATTAATTATGAATAAATTGATTCAAAATTTGTTTTATTTTGGCCTGAGCTGAACTAAAGCTTACTATTTTGTGGCATTTGAAGAACGGTTTTGCTCAGCACATCATTAGTACAAATAATATTGCAGATGTTTAACTTACTTAGAAATATTCTTTGGCAGCATTTGCACATGAATGTGTCAAACTGATTGTGTTAATTACAAATGAGTCATTTAATTTGTTATAAATATATGATAGGAAAGCATTTTCACACAGTGCAATCTGTTTGTTATAAACTCACAGACAAAGCGGGCCTCTATAAATACATGACTGCGCACATTTCCTAGCAGGAAATGCTTTCCTACTTTGGTCTCCACACTGGAAAACTTAATTTGCTACCCAGTTATGTAATCATAGATAACAAGTAGCATCTATCCCTACTTCTGCTTTTGATCTCATTCAACTGAATACCTAAATGATTGATTTTGTAATGGCCTATTAACCTGACAGTCACCTCCAGATTTTGAAGAATGCAGACGATGGTGCATTACCAAAGAAAGAAAAGCAAAAATCCACAGTGATAATTAGTCCTTCTTCAGCATTACCTCTCAGACTTCTATTGCCTCATTTTGCTTCATTAAGAATAAGTTACTGACAGGGATACATCTAGGTTCCTTTCAGTTCTATATTTGATGGATCTTAGTAAGTCTTTAATTAACAACTATCCTAATTTTTATGTGCAGCCTATAGATACAGCCTTCCTAAACTCAACAAGTGAAATGAATAGGCATTTACTTAATGTCATTTAATCCAATTTATTAAAAACTCAGAGGTTAGCAGTTCAGTGACATAAGCACCTGACTGGCAAGCACAAGGTCCTGAGTTAAAACCAAGGTATATATCTATCCATCTATATATAAATATATAAATGGATAGATATATATACAAAAACTAGGAGATAGTCATCATCATATAGTCTACCTTACCCAGAAATTTTCAAATATCATCTTTCTAACCAAACTTAAATGCATATAAATTACTAAAAATATATAAAAAATACAGTGAAGGCAAAAAAATATATCATGAATCTCCAATTATGGAAAATATATATACACAAATCTGACTCTTTTTGATAAATATATGCTGTATTAATACATTGCTATACAGCTGAATAATAATTCAGTGGGCTTTTTATTGTCCACATGGATATTAAATATTTCAATATTAAAAGTATATTTTTGAAAAAATTTAGCTTTCACCTCTAGCTACTATGAAGTAACTGTTATCAGATTAATCTTATAAGAAATATATGGAAGTCGTACTAAATCTGAAAGAAGTGTTTACAGACACTGAACAGAAGCCCCACAAGCCTGGAATTACTAAGGACAAAATATGAAATACCTCCCAGGCTTTCCAAATGACAGTAAAAGGAGATGTAAGGGACACAGACATCACAGTTTGGAAAGGCAAAGATGCCTGAAATTTAAAAACCAGAGTACCTGAACAGAATCTCTCTCTCTCTCTCTCTCTCTCTCTCTCTCTCTCTCTCTCTCTCTCGCTCGCTCTCTCTCTCTCTCTCTCTCGCTCGCTCCCTCTCTCTCTCTCTCTCTCACACACACACACACACACACACACACACACATCCCAGAAATCTACATAGATGTCCTCTTAAATATTTGACTGAATATTAACGTAAGCGTGTATAGCACTACATTATATGATATGAAACTAAAGCACTGACCACTAAAGAAACCACTACTGGAAATGATAGCTAAATATTTTGCAGAACTGAAACAAGATTAGAAATTGTTTTAATTCTGACCAGTCAAAATGAGAAATATCTAAATCACCATTCAATGACAAAGGGCTACCCAAAAGGAAATCTCAGCTGGGCTAACCTGCCTCTAAAACTCTACAACAAAACCTTCCTTGAAGTGAGCTTATAGATCTGGGAACAAAGCTCAGAATATAAGCACCTGTCCGGCAAGTGCGAGGTCCTGAGTTCAATGTCCAGTACTGGGGAAAAAAAAAAAAAAAAGAAAGTTAAGCTTAAAAAGAAGTCTCAGCAATTAGGTTGACTTGAAGTTTGCCTAAGTGGGTGCCAAACTAATCAGGACTTTCAAGGGAAAACAGCATGCAGGACTTTAGTAATATGTAGTAATCATGATTCCATCATTTGATCAAAAACGTTAGGCATGTGTAAAAAATGGAACCATTTTATGAGGGAAAAAAAACTGGTCATTAGAAACAGAATGAAATATAATGAAAGTGAACAATTCTTAGAAAACATTTCAGGGATTTAAAGGAAAAGATAAATGTTATCATGGAAAAAAGGAACTATTATAACTGAATAAAATATCTTAAACCAAAAATACAATGTGTGGGATCAATGGGAAACTAAACTTTTAGAACAAATGATACATTAGAAACGTAGAGGAGCTACCTCAATCTCAGAAACAGAATCTATAAAAATCTGTAACAAATTAACTTTTAAAGACTAAAATACTAAGATTAGGAAAATAAGAATGTTCTTCATTGCTAGAAGAGATTGCACTGGATGCCCGAGGGCAGCAGGACCAGAACACAGAAAATTTTTCTGATTCTAAAAAAGGAAAGTTTCATTACTTGAATGCAGTATGTGTACAGTAAGTAAAACAATCCAATGAAATCTGCAGATAGCTATTATTACTAGTAAGTAAATTCCACAAGGTTGTAGAATATAAATTCAATAAGCAAAGGCTAATTTTTCCATGTTCTAACAAAAAAATGGGAAATAAATTTTTATACAATAATGGAATACACAATAGACTCTAAAACACACAATTCTTCCAGATATCTTAAGAAAAAAATATAGGAAAAATCCTACGGTGAAAATCAAAATTTTGCTGAGTAACATCAATGAAACTAAATAAACAGTAAGCTCCATGATGGTTGGGGATTACATTATTAAGATTATACTAATATTTAATAAAAATATTACTCATCAAATTATATTATCAAAATATTATTTCTCCAAAATTATAGACTCAATAAAATTCCACGTTTTTCTGTACAGTGAATTGAAATAACAATGTGGAAATGTTAGAGATCTTGAATGGTTTAAAAAATTTTTGAAAAAGAAAAAGAATGAAAATTGAAGAGGTGCATTACGTTTTCATTACTTATAAAGCTATAATAATTGACACTTGCCCTTCCTGCAAGCGGCCTGTGGTGTCCTGTGAAAATGGTTCGCTACTCTCTCAACCCAGAAAACCCTACAAAATCATGCAAATCAAGAGGCTCAAATCTTCGCGTTCATTTTAAGAATACACATAAAACTGCTCAGGCCATCAAGGGTATGCATATCCGAAAGGCCACCAAGTATCTGAAGGATGTGGGTGCCATTCCGACGTTGCAATGGTGCAGTTGGTAGGTGTGCCCAGGCCAAACAATGGGGCTGGACACAGGGTCGGTGGCCCAAAAAGAGTGCTGAATTTTTGCTGCACATGCTTAAAAATGCAGAGAGTAATGCTGAACTTAAGGGTTTAGATGTAGATTCTCTGGTTATTGAACATAGCCAGGTGAACAAAGCACCCAAGATGTGCCACCGTACTTACAGAGCTCATGGTCGGATTAACCCATACATGAGCTCCCCCTGCCATATTGAAATGATTCTAAGCCAGAGGAGAGGGTTGCACAGAAGAAAAAGATATCCCAGAAGAAACTGAAGAAATAAAAACTTATGACATTGGAATAAATTAATTATAAAATAAATGCAAATAAAATTAAGGTTGTTGGCTATTTAAAAAAAATAATTGACACTTGCTTTAGAATAAAGACAATACATAGATTAAAAAGAATCCATAAGCAAATTAGCATATATATTAATGTCAAAATGTTTGACAAGGTAATTGAACAGGAGTACAAATAAATAATCCTTTCAATAACTGATGGAAGGAGTGAATATCCACAAGGAATATTATAAACCTTACCTCTTACCTCACACTGTTCATTAAAAAATTAATTAGAAATGGGCCACAGACCTAAATGAAAAACCATAAAACTTCTAAAACAGTAACATGGGAAAAAAACTTTATAAATTTGGGTTAAGCATAAATCTGTTAATTCATCAAATGTTTACTATAAAGTAAAAACTAATAAACTAGATATCATCATGATGAAAAATTTGAAAATTCACAATTAAAGTAAGAAATAAAGTAAGAAATAAATCATGGACTGAAAAGTATATGCAATACAGATGACTCAGCAAAGACATATTGAGAATCCTTAAATAAACATTGCAATGCAATACAATGTATATACAGTAAAACGATAACTCAATTAAGAAACATTGTCAAATGAGATAACATTATACATGTACTAGAACAACTGTAACAAATATTAAAATACCAAATCTTCACAAAAATATAAGTAACTGAAAATATTATACTGATTACTTTTCTGGTGAAAGTGTAAAATGTCACAGCTACCTTGGCATTTTAAAATAAATGTCCATGTACCCGGAAATTCCACCCTCCAAATAATTTAAAATATGCCTGCTGGTATAGTAAATATATAAAAGTTATGCATATAAACTATATATATATATATATATATATAGTTTTTAGTTATTAAACCATAGAAAATCAAAATGTGAAAAAGATTGAATGAAGTTTGGAGATAGTAAAAAATGCAATATTCAACATACCAAAAACTAAGGAATAGAGATGTGTAAAACTATAATCTGAAGATACTATACTGAGCAAAGAAACTAGCATACATACTGAATGATTGATTTTACATAAAATTTCTAATCAGATAAAAACAATTTTGTACACTTACCAAAATCAAATATATGGTTATCTTGGCCTGGGACAAAGTGACACTAGAGAACTTTTGAGGTAGTCTACGAGATATATTTTTTGACTGACATAGTGGTGATGCTCATATGTCAAAATATATCAAGGTATACCTAAAAAGTACTTAAGTTTGAATGTAAATTATACTTCTATAAAGTTAGTGTGTGAGCCAGGTCAGGGTAATTTATAGCATAACTGAGGATGAGGGGTGGGGAATGTGGAGAATAGATGATATATAACAACTAGTTTGTTAGTAATTTATTAATGGGTTGAAGATAAATGTAAAAATTTAATGGCAACTAGCCAGACATGTCTGCATTCACTTATAATTGCCGAATTCTGGGCGGCTGAGGTAAAAGCATTACAAATTCCATCCCAGGCTGAGTAATTCAGCAATCTAGCAAATTCTTCTCTTGGAAAAAAAAAAAAAAAAAAGACTAAAGGTTGAAGATGTATCTCAAGCCAAAGATACAGGACTCAATCCCCAGTACTAGAGGCTATAGGGAGGGACTCCTTAATAATTTATTTATTTGAGTCTTCTAGGGGAACAAAACATAAGATGCATTGCATATATAGTAAAGCCTTGGTTTGCAAGAATAATTTATTCTGTTCATGACCCAAAGCACTTGTATATCAAAACAGAGAAACAGCTGTGATCATAAGACATTCAGCCTGATGTTCTACTCTTCTTGGTCAGTTATTGAGTTAAAAAATTACTTAAAAATCTTTGCTCGCCTAGCAGAGCACTTGTGGACCAAGTTACTTGCAATTGTAGGTTTGACTACTTAAAAAAAAGGTGTGTGAGGGTGGAGCTGGTTTGGCTTACATAGTCAAAGCTGAAGAAGTCCGTGGTGGGTGTCTGAAGGTTAGACAGCCCAAAACAAGCAGGCACTCAAAGAACCTTGAGGCTCCAATGACGTGGCACCAATTTGAGGCTTAGAGGTCTCTGCAGAGTCACTGGTGTAGGCAGATACTCAAAGGCTGAAGGAAGACCCTAGAGTCCCAGGTTCACAGCTACTGGTAGTTCTGCTTCAAGAACTAAGCCTGCACATTTGTGAACTTCCTTCTTGCTTGACTCTTGCTCCATCTGGGTCCCCAGCTGATCTGAGAGCATCCTTCCATTCAAGATTGCTCTTCTTCCCTCAGTTCAATGGCTTACATGCCAATTATGTCCAGAAACACCCTCACGTTCACTGCAGGAGTGTTCTTTCCAGTTTTCTGAGAATCTTTCAATCCAGTCACATTGATAATAAAGATCGACCATCACACACACACTGGCTTGGGCAGCAAGTGTACTAAGGTAACTATCAGGAATAAACCTATACCTTGTCCTATACGTACACATTTGTTCCATACCAGCAGAGAGAAACATTTGTGATTGAATCACAAATAGGAAAAGGTGGGAGAGAACTAGAAAACAGAAAAGCATAGAAAAAGGTTGAGTATCACTGATTATTAATTTAAAAGTTTTAAGGACATTGTTTGAGAGAGATTCTTCCGTAATAAAAGACAGACAAATAGCAATAGTAATTAGACATAAAAGAACAAAAAAATACACTGGAAAATGGTATTAAAACTGTAAACCCCTGGGGCCCGGCAGGATGTCTCAGTGGTCTAAAGCGCCTGCTTAGGAAAGCTTAGGCAGCCGCAGGGACCGCGGTTCGATCCCCAGCGCCACATGCTGCGCCAGCCCTGCTCTCAGGGCAGGCTGACCCGGCCCTAAAAATAAATAAATAAACAAACAAAAGTTCTGAAACAAGAAATAAAATAAAATTTTAAAAAAAGAACTAAAAAAAAAAAAAAAAAAAAAAAAAAAAAAAAAAAAAAAAAAAAAAAAAAAAAAAAAAAAAAAAAAAAAAAAAAAAAAAAAAAAAAAAACTGTAAATCCCAGAAATGGTGGCGCACACCTGTAATCTCAGCATTTTGGAAAGCTGAAGCAAGACAATCAAAAATTCAAACCCAGCCAAGGTAATTTAGTGACTTAACAAGATTTTTCTGCAAAAATTTTAATTGAAAAATGGTTGGAGATGTAATTAAAAATAAAGGAGTTGAGTTTAATATATAGTACTAAAAAAAAAACCCTCTACTGTTACTGTTATGTAAAGCAAAATTAAGTCAGTCAGCTAAATCCTTTCATAAAATGGACATTTAATAAATAGCATAATCTATCACAGTGTGAATTTTGAATTTTTATTATCCTTTGAGTATGTCTTATTTGCCTTTTGCATATTAAATAATTCTATTAAAGGAAAAGAATGAACCATAAGTGTAAGATAAATAAAGTCTGATGAAACAATGGGGTCATTATAACATTTTGCCATCTTTCATAATTCTCTATCTCTAAACCTTAAAATTTAATTTGGAAGATACCCACATTCCACTTTGAATGTGTGTGTGTTTCAGAATAATCATTCCTCCCTTTTTCAGGAATAGTTTAAATAAAGGCACAGCCCATTTCAGCCCCAGAAGCTCTCTGACTATCTCTGACTATCTCATTACACAGTCTGTTCACTAAAATTTAATATTATTTCACAATTTTCCTCAAAAATAATAGCTAGTTAATCATGATTTTTGTCATATATAGGTGACTTCTCTCTCTCTCGCTCTCTCTATATATATATGTATATACATATATATATACATATATATACATATACATATATGTATATATATGTATATATATATATATATATATATATATATATATACATATATATATGGCTCTTGGCTTGATACCTACCTATCAGGGGATCAGGGGACACTGCTGCAAAATCTTGAACTTCAGCTGTTGTTCCTTGGAACGACAAAAGCATCTATTTCCTGAGGAAAATGAAAATAGTCAACGCACCTCCTAAGTCATAATGACATTATTATCTAATTATATTAACCAATTAGCACTAAACGAAAACTTATGTCAAAATAGATTGATCTTTTGACAATGGTGGAGCTAGGGAAACAGCTCAGTAGAATAAGTGCTTGCCTGCCAAGTGCCTGAGTTCAATCCCCAGTCCTGCAAAATACATAAACAACAAAACTAACTAACTTACTAACTAACGTTATTGAAGAACATTTTCCAGGTAAATTTTTCAAAGAAATGAAACAAAACTGATGACACTCCTTAAAAGATAAGATGTAAAGTTAATTAAAATATAACAGAAAGGGCCAGCCAGATAGCTCAGTGGACTGAAGTGCCTGCTTAGGTAGGCACAGTAACCAGGGTTCAGTCTCCATGTACAATGCCAGCTCCATCCCAAGGACATGCTGAGACAGTGACTGAGATGGGCATAGTGGTACATGCCTTTAACCTCAGTGCTCTGGAGGCTGAAAATAGAAGGATCACTAAGAGTCCAATCAGTGTAGTCAGAATCAGTGGACTCTGTACTAAGTACATTAAAAATGATAATAATAACAATAGAAAATGCATCTTTTCTTATCACCCACTTTCCTAGTCAGTAAGTTATGGCCCGCCAAAAAGGAGATAGTATCTAGAACCGGAAAACAGTTTGCACAAGGAAAATAAATTTCACAAAAATGAGATAGATGATGAGAATGCATTACAATTTTCAAAAAGCTAACTAACACTATTTCAAGAACTATCATTTGTATATAAGTGACCAGACAGAATTTTTACCTGGGACAGGTCAACTTACTCTATTGTCATTTAAAAGAAAATCTTAGTTTCAAAAAATTACATAGAAATTCTACCTAATAAGGTTAATTTTACCCTTTTGTTACAATATTATAGTCTATTGGTCTTTGTTCGGTGCCGTTCTCGTCCAGCAAGAAACCGAAACCAAACCACAGTTAACAGGATTCTTTATTGTTCAGCGAGCGGGAGACCCTACCTCGATCTCCGTCAGGCGGCAACTGCAACTTGTCCGCCTTTTAGGGCTTATATGTTCTTTACACGTCATGGGTCAGCTGACCATCCCAGTATGCCGTGATAGGGCAGCCCCACTGGAGAGGGAGGGATCTCCCTGGAGAGGAAG
>PVJA010003732.1:59808-92557 GCA_004027025.1 Myocastor coypus | reverse complement strand
CACTACACGAAACTCTTTGTGAGATACTTTCTTGCATTAATACTTCAAAGATGATATTACAACTCTTTGTCCACCTGTGTTGTTATCTAGTCCAAGTTACCTGAACTTTCAGGATCTTCTACATTTGGTGATTACTTCCTTTTGCCTGGGTCCTGCCCTTAACTCTTCCTTGCTTCTGCTTGTGTTAGGAACTGAACATCTATTGAATATCTGACACTACTTACATTACTAAAGTTTCCTGTGAGAAAATAATTTTTATTTGAATAAAGGGAATAGAATACACAAATCATATGCTTCATAGGCATCCAGCCAAATATGATAGTATAAAGGAGTTTTTCTATCAGAAGCTAGACAGATTCTGGCTAAAGCAAACAAGTAGAAGGATAAATCTTAAGAAGAAATTGCAGTGATGAAAAAACATATATTTCAATATTTCTATTACATTATTTATAAGAGTGAAGTGTTAGAAGCTATACAGGTTCCCAGTGACAATGGGATTGTCAATATTAGTGTCTCTCATGAAATACTGAGTGGAGATACCTTTAAGCTTCCTCTTATCTACTTTTCCTTAGAGTACTTTTTTGGACCAAATTGCTAAGGGATGCATTTTGGCACAAGTGGACTAACAGTTTAAAGCTTTTATTTATAGTTTTGGCACCAGGTAGATGGAAGATTAGTAGGATTGGAACTGCTTCCTCTTGGATAGGTTCCTTACACAGAAAGGCTCAGCTAGGGCAAAGTTTGACTCAGGTGAAGGAGGAAATGGTTTAGGAGGAAGTGGTTTATTTCAACCTGAAGGAAAAAGTCTTTTCTTGTGGTGACTTTAGTTGTACCTGTTAACCATGATATTGGTGAGATGTTGAAAACTAAAGAATGAGATGTCGGAAACAATCATCTAAAAGGACTCTTAGGCTTTTTGTCAGTACAGCCTTGAAGTAGAAGGAATGAGTTCTATGATGCAGCTCTTCCCCAGAGTGGGCACTAAGGTCAAAGCGATATAAGTACTCTGCTCACTTTCCTATGTGTCCCATCTCAATATTTCCATAGACTATTTTTCCAAAAACTATGATCTGTCATCTCTAGGACCCTTCCAGGAACTTTACAAGGTCACATTGCTTTCACAGTGCTGCATCATGTCATGGGAATATTTTACTATCTGATGTGAAAGCAATAGTGGATAAATCTGTCATTCTAACATGAGCTAAGGCAGTGGCTTTTGTTCCATACAATTTGGTGTTAAAAATAATTTTTTATTGTTATATATTTCTAAATGTTTAAAAATGTCAATTTCACACTCATATTTTGATATTCTATATAATGACATGGCAAGTAGGCATAAAGTATTACTTTTATTCCTTTTTGGCATAAAGGATTCTGATTCAAAACTGAGTATACTGGCTGTTAGAAGGAAAAGCTGTTGTGCAATTATGTGAGTTAGAAGACAAACTTAGACATTTTTCTTAGAATCCATTTATACTTGACAAAGGACTGATGAACTGTGACTATTCAGATGGGAATACATGGCAGATCGCTTATGCATGTAGAACACAGAGAACCTGTCACATGAAGGAAACAACTGATAGGACATGGTATCCATGAGGACTTTCAAACTTTTAAACCAAAAACATTAAATCAATAGGTAGATAGAATTTTGGACAATCTGTGGTCACACTGTGAGCCCATGAGCCTCCCAGTTCTTAAAGACTGAGCTTCGGTGTTATGAACCAATGTTCAATGTTCATATAAAATAAATGATGAAGTGTTAAGGAAGCTTTGCGCTACACAGGAAGCCAGTAGCTTGCAAATGATCAATGTACATGGCATGCACTGAAATGTAAAAGATCCATTCCAAGTACAAAGTAAGCTAGCAGACTGTACTATCACAGTACAGTATTGATACGATGTATGATTCTACATTGCAACATATGTTTAGTAAATTCCTACTTGTTAATTTTTGGGAGGTAACAAAGAAGAATACCCTCCATGATCTGGAAATGTTACTCACATACTCTGGACTTTTCAGTTACATTTCTCTATCTCCCTAGCCTCTCAGAGGTTGGTTCTGAGACTCTTTGAATATAATGAAATTAGCAGGTGCTCAAATCCTTCTTATACAATGGAACAGTATTTGCATACAACCTAGACTTATCCTCTGATATCCTTTTTCTTTTTTCCTTTTTTTTTTTTTTTTCCAGAACTGGGGATTGAGCTCAGGTCCTTGCGTTTGCTAGGCAAGTGCTTATTCTACTGAGCTATCGCCCAGGCCCTGATAGCCTTTTAATAATCTCTAGATGACTCATATTGCCTACAAGTTGTATTGTCCAAAAGATAAACAGAAAGAGAAAGTCTCTACATGTTCAGTACAAATGCAATTTTTTTTCCTGAGTATGTTTGATTGTTGGTTGGTTGAATTTGTGGATATGGAACCTGTTTGTATGTATCTCTGTAAAATTACATTTTGTTCATATACTTCAAGGAAAGCAATATATTAAAACAAATTGAATGCAGAAGCAGAGATGCGATTCCAGATGTCTTTTGTTAAACTAAATTTAAGGAAATTTGCAAAAAAATGCAAAGCAACGCCAGTTTTGCCATTAAATCTTCCTTTGTTGTAGAAAATGTTTTACTTTCAATAAAAATGTTATGATAACATGTAATACAATCTTTTATTTTAGTGAATACATAAATATTTTAAAATTTCAATTTCCATTAGAAAATATTGATCCATGCAAATCCCAAAGCTCTTTGAGGTTCTCAACAAATTTTAACTATGTGAAGAAGTCAAAGATGGAGATTCCAGAACTGCAGGTAGAGCATTTGGGGAGGAGGGGACAGAGTGGCGGTGGGTCGCAGCACTGTCTGATGCCCCGGAGACTCTCTCTTGTCTTTTATCTCCCACTCTCTTTTAAAGGAAGATCATAACTAGACTTACGCAGTTTTAAACACATTGATTTATAAGAAAAAGTCAGTTAGGTAAGGGACACCAACCCTGAATGCCCCTAGTGACATTGTGATATGTACACATCTAGACAGGAACTGGAAGGGGATTTTGCAAAACCAGAACTATAATATTAGAATAGTGGTATTATGCTTGATGATTTTTCTTGAATATTTTATAATGATATGCTAATAGTTTAAAAAGTCAAATTAAAAATACACGTACTACAACAGCATCAATTCTCTAAAAGACTAGAAATTATAAAGAATTCTTGATTTTTCTGATCAGTTATTTCATAAAGCCAAATTTGTCTGATAGGTTGATGGGGCTACGAACATTCCCAAGTTTATGCAAGAGGGAGAATTTCAGCTATCCATTGGTATCTGTGGCAGCTGGTACACTATGTCTACTGGAGTGGTCGGAAGCTTAGCTAGATTGGCTCAGCGATGCCATGCCTTAGGGCATGGAGGGACCACCCCACTTCTTTGGAGGAGTTCTGAGCTTTACAGTGCCACTGCTTTGGAGGAGTTCTGAGCTTTACAGTGCCACTGCTTTGGAGGAGCTTGATTGTCACAGCTGTGCCACTTTGGAGGAATTCACATCTTCGAAGCAGTTGCCACCAGTTCCTTGAAGGAGCTCCAGTCTTTGCCATTGGTGCGGAAGGAAGAGATGCTTGATGGACATCCCAGCTGCTGCCCCTCCTCTGCTTTTCCTTGTTTTTTGCCACTATGAACTACTGTCATCTGCCTTGGAACCAGCAGAGTACAGACTCAAATTTTCACTAACTGTGAGCTAAATAAACTTTACTTTGCTTGATTTTTGGGTATCAGAATTTTGTCCCTGCAAAGAGAAAAGTAACTGAGACAATCTTTTTTGGATGGCTCTGTGGACTATAGCTGTTTCCAAGCCCCCTGGTTTGCTTTATGTATTTAGGACATAATCCATAGATTGGACTCATAGTGATTCTTGTTTTCAGCTTCCCAAGTGCTGAGATTACAGGCATGTGCCACCACACCCAGTCTCAGTTGCCCTCTAAGCATGCCCTGGTGGCAGGGTGGTATGATACTCTGGGGATTGAACACCAGCCACTGAGCTCCACCCAAGCAGGCACTTTCTTCCACTATCTGGCTACCCAGCGGTACATAAATTATGCAGCAGAGTTTTAGGACTAAGGGTGAGGCTTGGTCTCTGAATGATAGCTACTGGGCTGGAACCAGTTAGCGCCTAGCTTTGTTTTCGTTATCTTGATCAGCTGTTCCATAGGTCAGGAATAGAGAGCTGGACCATTTTCACAAGTGGAGGTGATCAGAGTTAACACACTGACTGTAAGGGAAGTTTTCAGAGCTTACAAGCTTCTGCACACACAGGGCCAAGGCAGGAAGAGCATCTGGCACTCCAAGGCATCAGGCAAATGGCTGCTTGCATAGAGGCAATAATCTTCCTGGGCCAAGGATCATGGCATTGAGATAGCACATACTTTCCCCAAGTGCTAGAAGTACATGACCTACAGGAGTGTCAGCCTGTGTTGTGGCTCTGCCTCAGGTGAAGAGGTGGCTCACAGGGCATCTTCTAAAAATGAACTTCTTTTTCTTTAAACTATTTCATTCTTTTATTCAACACATCAGATGCTCATTGAGTTACCTGTTCTAGACTCTAGGAATGTAGAAGTGATCATAACAGACAAGAACCTCATTCTCAGGAATTTATAATCTAACAGGGTGCCTTAGTCCATTTTCTGTTGCTATACTGAAATACTTGGGGCTTGATAAGTATAGTGATTGAGGTCAAGAATGTCACCCATAGGCCTCATGCACTCATAGATGGTGCTTGGTTAAAAGCAAGTAACTGGAGTTGTGACCATATATCCTCTTCTGCAGCTCTCCTCTTTTTGCTTCCTGATCTTCATGATGTGAGCATCTTTCTGTTACGCAGGCCCAGCTATAGACTAAAACTGCCAATGAGCCAAAAGAAACTCCTCCTCCTTCAAGTTTCAGGTGTATTATGCCATAGTGACAAGAAAGTGATTTGGACCATAATTCAACAGGGTGAGGTTCATTTGGCTCATGGTTCTCGTGGTGGAGGGCACTGGCACTGTAGGGAAGGCCTCATGGCTGCACCATAATTTGCTAGAAAAGTAGAAAGGGAACTGGCAGGAGGCATAAGAGATAAAGACAACAGGTGTTCTGATTTTCTAGCCACCTGCTCTCCAGAGAACTAATTCAGCCCTGTGCAACCTGATTCAGCCCCTCAAAACAGTATCAACCTATACAGGATGCTCATGCCTCCATGATATAACTACCGCACACTAGGGTCTGCCTTTTGATAACTCTGCCTCAACACTGCTGTACTGCACATCAAGCTTTTGGCACATGAAACTTCTGGGGACACAGTCAAACCACGTCTTTACCATAGCAGTGTAATATCAAGATAGTCACTAAAACAATTATATAAAGTAATATGATAGAGATATAGGACACAGGCAATGCTAACGCAGCAATGAGGCAAGGGGTGAATGTAGGGTAGGCATAAGGATTGTTAGGGAAACTTTGCTGAAAAAGTGAAGTCTGAGGAAACCTAGTCCATATTGGTTTATATATTTTAAATTCAAGAATAAGTATAACACAAAGCACAGATTCCCAATTTATGGAGATAATCAGCAGTAAAATTTTGTTTTTATACTTTTACATTACTCTCTACATGTATATGTCTGTATACTAATTTTCAAAGGCAAGTATGTACTATCTCTGTGTGTGTACATGTGTAAGTCTACTTTTTTTCCCTTTTCAGCATGGCCTGAGCAGCTTTCCATGCTACTCATTAGATTTGCAACATCACTTTCACTAACTATAGAAGCTGAGAATGGGAGATGAGACGTCTTCCCATTTCATAAGTGCAGTGAAATTTCTGAACCTGGATAATATTGTTTAAAAACAACAGGCTCGT
The DNA here is from genome assembly GCA_004027025.1 of Myocastor coypus. Classification (NCBI taxonomy): domain Eukaryota; kingdom Metazoa; phylum Chordata; class Mammalia; order Rodentia; family Myocastoridae; genus Myocastor; species Myocastor coypus. The sequence continues at coordinate 86,676 of PVJA010003732.1, read as the reverse complement.
ACAGTTTATAGTTCTGTAAACTCAAGGGTCTTCATCCGGTGATGACCTTTCTGCTAGTAGAGTCTTCAAGCCACACAAGACATCCAATGTTAAGAGAGAGAACTTACACGTCCCTTCTGTTCTCTATCCTTTCCCTATAAAGCTACCTGTGTATAGCAATGAGGACACCACTTGATGATGCTGTCTTAGGTCAGTCACTTCTTAAAAGCTCTCTGTATAATCACTACAGTTGCATACATTTCCTCTTTTTTAATATCTCATAGTAGAGATTGAATTTCTACACATGAACTCTTGGAGAACACAGTCAAACCACAGGCATGAGGGAGAGAGAGGTCATGCCATTTACAAAAGCTCTCATTGTCCTGACTTATTCATCAGTAAGATAACCATAAAGAATTTAACTATGGAATTATTTAGGGGCTCAAATTAATGATTTATGAAACATGCAGCATTTAGAAAAATCCTTGGCATGTAAAAAATGCTTGCCAGAAGTTAGGACAGTCAGCACCTCCTAGGGCTGTCACCTTTGGAATGGTTTGAAGTATGACAAAGCCAGACAACAAGACTTCAGCAGGCCAGAGGCTGGAGTGTGAATTAAATCCTAGGTGCTACAGAAAGCCTCAGAGAGGGTTAGGCAGGGAATTGTCAGTTTTGGTTTACGCAGCTATGTGGAAGATGCATGCCATGAGGCATAGATGCATAGAGAGGGGCCCGGACATGTGGCTCTTTCAGCAACTCAGACACGAGATGGTGTCTTCTGAACTTAAGGTGCTAGCAAGGAAGACCATAGGTGCCACTGTGTCAATGGAGAGGCAGACGTGTACCTTGGAGTGTAGAAGACCAAGAACTTTTCTGCCCACGGTGACTTTTGTCGCCTTTCGTTCTTATTTCCATCACTGTTGCTTTGGCCCTGCCCTTCAAGACCAGATGTGGCCCTCATGGCCAGAGCTTCCCGATTCCAGGCCCTCCTCTTCAGTGTGGAGCTGACCTTCCTGATGATTCTTTCATGTGCTATATTCTTCCTCAAATCCTCTCCTACCACCAGCCTTATCCTCTGCTTGTCTAAGTGACCTTTCAAGGCTAAATTCAAACACTACTAAATTATGTATGTCGCTCATTTGGTGTTAATATGTTACTAACTTTTTCTTTCAAAAATTGTATAATCTCCTTCATAATTCCCTGAAATCTTTCCTGCTCTTTAAAGATGGCAACTGTGGCAGTGGACACCAGCTCATATTGGCGAATTTTGGGAGAAACATCTGGGACTGGAAAGAGTTTGTAGAGGAGAGCAGGACACAGAGGACAACTCCATAAACTTGGAGAGAGTTCACAGCCTATTCAACACAGCATGCAATTTGTGTTGCCACTCAAGTGCCAGGCACAATTTCCATGAACTAATGTTGACCAGTGTCCTTATTGTTGAGGTAGATCTTGAAACTTTGCAGAGGAGATGGCCAAGTGGCAGCCTTCGGGTAATGGGCCACCTGTTCTTGTTTTTCCACGGGCCTTGTTCTGCTATCAGCTGGATTCCTAAGTGAAACAGAGAGGCCTAAGCCTGCAGACCCCATCCCAGACCAAATTTCTGGGGTTTTTGTTGTTTTGTTTTCTGCTACTGGGAACTTTGCCCTGAGATACAACCCCAACCTTATTTATTTATTTATTTATTCATTTATTCATTTATTTATTTTTGGCAGGGTCTTATTAAGTTGCTTCAGCTCACCCTGAACTTATGATCTCCCTGCTTCAGACTTCCAGACTGCTAGGATTATATGTGTGTGCTACAATCCTTTAAAAATCTGTAAAAAATGCAGGTGGCTCTGTGAATAGCTTCCCCACTTGTTTTGTTTTGTTTTGTTTCATTTTGCAGCACCGGGGATTGAACTCAGTACCTTGCACTTGCCAGGCAGGCACTTGTGCCCCTAAGCTATCTCCCTGGCTCTTCCCCACCTATTTGTAATCCTTGTAGAGTCGCTTTTTTATATTCTTTGAGGATTGGTTCCAGGACCTCTTGCATTAAAAAAAAAAAAAAAAAAAAAAAAAAAAAAAAAAAAAAAAAAAAAAAAAAAAAAAAAATCCCTGAATGGCTCAAGTCTCTTACATAAAAATGGCATAGCATTTGCACATAACCTACACAAATCCTCCCCATATTTTAAACAATTTCCAGATTACTTATAGTACTGAATAAAACATAAATGCTGTGTAAATTGTTGTTATATTGTATTGTTTAGGAAATCAAGATGAAAAATAAGACCTGCCACATGAACTGATACATAAAATTTTCCCCAACTTTTTACATCCGTGATTTTTTTGAATCCGTGAATGTGGAATCCACTAATAAGAGGCCTGATTATATTTTATTTTTCAGTGCCTAATGGTTGGCTGTTTCTTATGTACTCTATGGGGTTTGAAATTATCTTATTGCTCTCTTCTTTGAGCAAAGCTAAGTATCAAGATTATGCATGTCATCACTAGAATTGTCAAACAGGTAGGCATGGAATAAGAGTCAAGAAGCTCTCTGTCCCTTTGTCCCCTCTTCTTTTTTCTTTTTCTTCTTCTGTCTCTTGAAATGATTGTTTTACATGTACATGTCGGTGGAAGCAGGCAGGTGGTGCCTCTGGATGTGGGCCTATGGCCATGATCTTCTGGAACTTCTGGCTAGAAGGGACAGTGTGAGCACCTGGAAGACACCGTGTCTTTTGGCGTTCAGTCATTGGTAGCCTGAATGACTCAAAGAATTCCTGGAACCTGTGAACACTGCCTTGTATGAAAAAGGACTTTGGAAATGTGACCAAGGCTAGGATCTTGAGATGAAAAGATAATCCTGGCAGAGCCTGTAAAGAGCCACCAATGTTTTCATCAGAAAGAGACAAGGGAGACTTAACACAGAGGAAAAGGAGGCAATATGACTAATATGACCACAGAGTCAGAGATCAGAAGAGTGAAGCCATAAAACAGGGATTGCTGGAAGCCACTGAAGCTGCAAAAGGCAAGATACAGACTTTTGTCCTGGGACCTCCAGATATCTTGTCATCTTAGGCCCACAAAATTGAGCTCAGACATCAGGCTTCCAGAATTGTAAAAGAAATGTGCGTTGTTTTAAGCTGCCAAATTTGTAGTAACTTGTTATAGCAGTTACTGGAAAAGAATTCAGCTCTTCAGCCTGCCCTAATTCCGTGTCCTCTGAGGAGGTTCCTGAGATGCAAGAGTCTAAAACCCATTCAAGATGTAGCTGGGTGAGTGTTTGGACTTGGGCTCAGCTGGACGTTCTTGGCTGAAGAGGGACTTTTGCTGCAGGACAGATCTTCTCTCCCAAGGGAGGACCAGTCAGTTCCAAATGGAACTTGGGGGCTGTATCTGTGTGGGATCTGTTTTGTCTCAGAAGTACTTTTGGTATCAGCCTAGGTTAGGTAGAGCTCTCCAGGGAAAGAGACATGCCTCTCCAATATATTATAATGAGTCAGCTAACATGATTTTAGAAAGCTAAGAAGTTTCTTGACTTTTTGACCCAAATCTAGATTCACAGAAAAGCTAGTACTATAGTTCTATGAAGCAGAGGCTGATGGCATAAATTGTGCCTGAGGCAAGAGAAGACTCATGTTGCAGCTCAAGCTGCCAGAGGGAAAGAACGGTCTTTGTTCCAGTCCTCAATAGATAGGATACAGCCTTCTGCTAGGGGATGACAATCTGCTTTACTCGGGCAAGTGACTAAGAGTCTAATCTCTTCAGTTAACTCCCTACTAGTGACACACCCACTAGTAATGTCATCCCCTGTCCCTATCCAGTTCAGACATAAAATTAATCATCACAAAACCTGACATCTTCTGTGATCATTTTATTTCTTAAGTTTCCTCCTTTTACTCTGAGTTTGCACGGAAAAAATAGACTATGGGATGGGAATTGCTATGTAATTTGTAGTTTCTGTGACAAAGTGAAAGTGCATAACCCCTTCTTGGACATGTAATAAGCATTTCAAGATGGCAACAGTTCTCAAACACTACTAGCCAAGTGAAAGCCCTTCTGAGGGCAAGATCATGACTGTGTAGGCTGCAGGGCACCAGGCCTTCTGCCTTTTACCTATGTGCTGTACCTAGATTGGACTTCTACTTCCTATACCAATTTCTTTCTGAAGTTTGTGAAGCTTTTTTCAAAACCATGGCTATTTTATAAAAGAAACTACCACTTTCCAAATAGCCAACCCCAAAATAGGAACTGCTTGAACTCTTTCAGGATCTTTTTTGGTACCTTTGATGCTTTTCAAACAAACAAGCCAACTATAAAGATAGTTTGTGAGCTCAGGAAAACTCTTGAAACCACAGCATCAGCCACAGACAGGGAGCATCACTTTAGGGTAACGCTGACGCACTCTGGTAAACCTGCACTCTTGCAGCTCCATGGTGGCAGGCTGGGTGCGTCTCCTGATGAGCAGGCGAGTGATTGCTTCCTGGTAGCTTTTATGAGAAAAAAGAAAGTGAGAGTTTCCCCAGGTAGCCATGGGGCATCTACCTGTCATAACTTTTGAGCAGATAATAATTCTGCAGTACTTGGTTCTGAGCTTGCACTCCACACTTCTTACGTTTCATGGTGTCCACTGGTGGGAAAAGAGAAAAAGAAAGATGGCTCCCCTCTGGGGCCTTGGCCTGCTGAGAGAGCACTCCTGATTGTAACTAGCTGGGCATTCACCTCCTGGCTTCTGAGCCTCCCCCTCCTCCATAGATTCAGAACTCCGTCCCAGGACATTCCATCCCAGGACACTTTAGATAAATGACACTGACTCCTTAAAGACAGCAAATACGTGATAGCAATATAGCTATTGGTAGGTGCCTTAGTCACTTTCCTGTTGCTGGGACAAAATATCCAAAGTGCACGTCCTACAAGAGGAGCAGTTAATCTCGGTGCATTGCTGCTACCCTTGGTCAGCTGGGTGGGTTCAAGACAGAAACAGAGTGGAAGGATCCGGTGGGGGAAAACTGCTCACATCAAGGTGGCCAGGAAGCAGGGAGCACAGTGAGGAGTCAGGGAGGGCTTGGACCTCCCCAAGGTACATTCCCAGGTACCTACCTCCAGCTAAGCCCTGCCTTGATGGTGACCTAACTTTCATATATGTGCTGCTGAAGAGAGCACAGTACTCCCACGACCTAATCACCTCCCAAATGCATTGCCTTTTACAGGAGGGCTTTTGTGGAAGTCCTGGATGTACACCGTGATAACGAAGTCCAACCAACCATTAGTAGGGCTACTCAGTCCGTTCATCCACTTGCTGATCGGTGACCTCAAGCGCAACTTCTTAGAGGCAATGGTGGATCAGCAGTTTCACTTGTGGCTGCAAGAACAGCAGAGCTGCTAGGATCTAGAGACTGTGCTGAGCAAAACTTCAGAGATGCAGGGAGTCCTAGGAAGGATCACACTTTCCTGACTGATGGAAGGTTCTAGAGGGTGAACAAAATTACCCAGTCCTGGGGAGGGTATGTGGCTCAGCTGGCCTCCCCACTTCTTCCTCTATGAGGTGATGATGTCAGCACCCAGGTAGACATAGGCTGCCTCTCCTAGCCCAGGCCAGGAGTACCACCCTTCCCAGAGGCTCCCACTGTCCCTATGTCACACATCATGTGAAGCCGATGGTGGGGCCAACCATCCTGAGAAAGGCAGAAGCTACTCCAGGCAGGATGAGCTTGGGCAGCATCCTGGGATTGTACAAGGACACAACATATGAGCTTTCACTAACTGCATATCCAGCTGTGTGAACTGGGGTTGTCTTTGAACTCACAAGTCACCTGGCAGTGGGTAAAATTCTTTTGTACTTTCTACCTTTTCAGCCTTCATTATTTTGTCACAGTTTCATAGCAACCCTATGATGCATGCAGGACTGCATTTCTCTGTTTCTCTTTGTTTCAGTGGTGCATATTGGCCCCAGGGCCTTGCCCCCAGCCCCTGTGCTACCACCCACCTTTTACAAACAAGCCTGAGACTTGTCAAGCCCTCCCAGTGGATAGGGGTACAGAAGGAGCAGCGCTCACATCCCTGTACTCTGATAAGGACTCTGTGTACAGCCATGTGACTATGGCTTCTGATCAGCATCCTCTCTGTGTCTCAGTGAGGTCTGTTCTAGGATTAAAATGTAAGGTGATAAACTGAATCTGCTGGTCACCAGCAGCAGTTTATTTCTGCCAAAGGAGCACCAACCACCTCGGGGCACATAAAGCCCCAAGATGCTGGCCTCTGCCTTATACTGTTAATAATGTAGGTGTAAATCACCAGTTCAGACCTAGTAGTACTAGTGGTTGCATTGCCTCGAATCCCCTGCAACAGCATATGACCTCTTTAGTCATGTTTCGTATCTCTGGGTTTTCAGTCAAGTTATTCCTGTTTGCTAATCCACAAGATCCCAGGCCTAGACTGCCCTCAAAACTTAACTCTTTTATGATGCAGAGAATAAACTCCATTCATGGTAGTCTTTTCCAGAAAGTTCCTAAATTGCCATCCTAAACAAGGCCAGCAAAATGTTTAGGGAAAGGAGAGAGAAGGGGAAAGAAGACAGGCAAATAAGGACACAAGATCTAAGAATTTAATTTGAATGCCAAGGAACCACTTAACAAATTACAGCCTTTTGGGCCAGGGAGCCTTTTGATGCTCCAGCTACTCTTTGAACATAAGGGTGATACTTGTTCATGCACAAGCCTTGCTAATCTATAAAGGCATCACTTCCAAAATCAATGGTCCAGCGAACATGTGCTGGAAGTCAACCGGAGGGCCTCTCACAAGTGTTTGACTCCGGGGGGGTGGAGACAAGGAGTGTGGCTTTCTGAGGAATTGTGGCCCGCCATAGGGTCACAGCCCTCCTGACTTATTTATGTGGTACCAAGGGTCAAATCCAGCATCTGGCACATGGGCTGGATCCCCAGCACAAGGGTCTCTCCGTCTCTTTGGCATTTTATATCCTTATCAGAAATATCTACATTTTTAGTTTATATTTTAAGAAGTGTTTAAGAAATGGAATCCAGGAGAGAAGGCAGAGCCAGGAGGATAAGCAAGGGCTGAATATGAGGAAACAATATGGGGGCATTAATGGAAGGGAGGACCAATAATTTGTTCCTTTCTCTGTGGTCCTTAACCTTATTTAAACCATGACCGCTGGCAGCCTGGTTAAACCTCTGGGCTTTTCTCAGAGTAATGTTTTGGAAGGTGTAAAATAAGATTCATTGGATTACAAAGCAAATCACAGTTATGTTAAATGTGATCATCAAAATGTTAGAAATTAAATCTGTGGGATAATATATTTATGATAAGTCCAATAAAATAATATATGCTAATGCATTAAATAATGAGATCTAAAGGGGGATCTACTAAGTATTTTAGATTAGTAAATGCTATTTCAAGGTATTTGTGACAACTATCAGTTGATATGAAAATATTTTATTTTTCACAGTTACAAAAGCTGTAAGATAGCTGTGAATACCATGACTTGCATCCAATGTTTCTAACTGAAGTAAAAGGTAAACATCTGATTGAGGTTATTGGAAATAAAGTGATTTTTTTCTCATCCATCTTCAAGAGTATAATGAATTTTCTCTATATTTATGTTGACCCTTACATTAAGAAGCTCACTGTAGCAGTAAAAAATTACACAGAGGTGGGAGGGGAAGGGGAGGAAGAAAACTGATCGCATCTCTGAGACCTTGTAAATAGCACCAGCAAACACTGGGTAATGTTTGCTCATTGTTGTAGATAAAGGCTTGGACAGAAAGGTTTCACTTAATTTCTTACACTGACTTTAGGAAAGTCATTACTTAAAGCTTATGAAAACAGGCCCAAGGTTCGTGGATTACACACAACTGGATTCACTAAGAGGGCGGTTATTTAAGAAACTGTCCAAGAGGAGAGATAAATCCACACAGCATTTGGGAAAAGAGCCTGCTGTGCTCCTTAAAGGAGTCTCTCTGGAGTCATCTCCAGCTGCCTTGCAGAAGGGAGCTGGCAGCCTCCTGAGAAAGATTTGTTGGGTTCACTCTCCCCACAAGTGTGGAAGAGGTGATAATCAAACAACCTCAGAGAAGAGAAGGCCTCCCCCGGCAGCTTTCCTTTCACTTTGTTTTTGGTCTCCTTAACTGTTTTGGGATCTTCCATCTCTCAAGTCAGGCCTGCAAACTACCTGTTTCCTAATGCTCACGAATGCCTCTCAGGAAGGGAAGAGAGCCAAGCAGTCTCTGGCCGGCTGAAGTACTGAAGTCAACAATCCTAGCATTCAGGTCACCAAAGCAACTTGCTCACGCTGACTAAGCTGATGATGTCAAAGACAGTTCAGTTCATTAGTCTATAAATAGGACAGACAACTAGCTAGAAAAGGGACAGAGGTAGAATTGAGCGACCAGCTACATCCATAAAAATTACAGTGAGTATAGGTGGTAAAACTAGCTCAAAGCCTTTAGACAACATTAAATACAAACACTTCCTACTGAAGGATTGCGGCCCCTCCATACCAAGTTCCTGAGTTTCAAAGAACTTAAAAATATAAAACTTTTCTTTATGAGTCTTCAGTTTCTTTAAAATCTTATTTTCCTTTAAACTATACATGCTAAGCAACTGGTTTAGAGAGTCACAGTTCCCCTTGGTCACTTTAAACCCACAGAACTCTTGCGGTAGGTAATCACAAAACAGCTGAACAATTCTTGTGCTCTGCTCATCCATAAAAAATTCTAGACCAAGAGGCCACATGACACCCCCCACTTACTGGGACCCCTCCTGAATATTCACCGTGAGCTAGTTTTCTTCTTCATACTTCTGATAAATGCTCTCTTAACTTCCTCCTTTTTGTACAGTTTCATTCCTCAACTTTGTAAAATGAGCTCAGGTTTATACAGTTTATACCGAGATAAGCTGTTTCAATGCCAGCAGAAAGGATATACAGAGAGCGCCACTTTGCATGCTTTCAGAAAGTTCTAGAAGTTTATACAGCAACTACTGCAGTTTATACTGTACCTACTATTCCCAGCACCTCCAACAGAAGGTAAGAACTTTGTCTGCTAGTAAAGAGATAAATTCTAAGTGCTCTAAGTCATTTTACAGTACCTATTGTCTGTCGAATCCTCTGATCAAATAAGAGAGCCTTATTATTATTCCTAATTTATAAATAAAGGAAAAGTGTTGTCTCAGAGAAATGAGTGCAGAAATAGGAATTTGAACCCAGGTACCCAGAATGTCGAGGAAGGATCTGATATTTACGCAGGAGCCCTCTTTTCTTAAGGTTCCTAGCAGAAGCCCTTGTACTTTCTTTTAGACCAGGGATCGCACTCAGGGCCTTGTACTCGCCCAGCAGTTGCTTATGCTGCAGAGCTACCTCCCCGGCCCCTTCCTTGTACTTTCAAAACCTTGTCAAAACACAGTAAATGATGAGATAGGCTGAATGGAAAAGAATTCAAAGTTACAAAATTACAAAGCATTGATCCGCAAACCTGAGGGAAGAGTTTTTTGAGATAATCTGATGTCTAAAATTGCAGTATTTGCATTTGATTTTTCAAGAAAGCCTCCATGATATAAAGGCAGGGGAGATGATTAACAAGCTCTTTCCTTAAAACTTGGGTATGCAAGGCCGGGCATGGTTGCATACGCCTGTAATCGCCACACTTGGGAGGCCGAGGCAGGAGAATCGGTGTAAGTTCAAAACTAGCCTGGGCTACAAAAGTGAGCCCAAGGCCAGCCTGAACTGCATAGAGAGACCTTGCCTCAAAATAACCAAAACAAAACAAAAAAAACTTGGGTGTGCTTGGCATCATTGGGTTACTTAATGATGGCCACATTGTACTCAGCAGTAGGGTGAGCAGCCAGGATGGGGTTGAACCCAAGCATTTACATATCTTCAGCAGTTCCAAAACCACTTTTATAAAAGCCCAAAGCAAACGTAAATGGAGACATGACACCACTTCCTTTGACACTGTCGTCGCACTCATGCTCAGGAGCTACAAGCCTTAGGGACTTCCTGTGACATCACTTGCCTTCGTGCCTTTGTCTCATTCATGGGGCTGAGCATACCTGGCTAAGAAGTCATTTGTCGCTCGGTGCCCTAGCAGGGCAGGCCTGCATCTCCTGGGTGATCTTGGAGTAATCACATGTTAACTGGGTGAACCTCAGTTTTCTACAGTTTGAAAATGAGATCACCTCCATCTTGAGATGATTCATGGGAAGGCAAGTGCTAAATTATGAGACTTATGAAAATGTCATGAGATGTCTGTCCCCAGGAAAGGCCTTTCTTCTTACTCACTAAGGCATCGCTGCATCCTGGAGACAGAGTTTTACTTAAATCATTATCTGTCCCTCATGCCACCAATGTCTCCATCACACAAACAGTACTGAGAAAATACAGGCCGCTGGTAACATTTAGAAAGCACCAAGCATGTACAAACCTGTTCCATGCTGTCCACACTGATTAAGGTTCGGGAGATTCACAGGCCATTGAAGTAAGGATTATCAGTATCCATGTTTCACAGAGGAGCAGACAGAAGCAAAGGATGGGAAGCATCTTACACAGGTGGAAGGTGGGACTGAGATGGGAGTGCAGATGTGGGGGCTGAACAGGGAGCACTGAGTCACTGGCTTCTACCATACATGTGGGTTCAAGACAAGGGCAGAAGGCAGGAGAGAAGGGAGGGTTTCTGCAGTTTCCTAACCTTGCCTACCTTCTTCCCCTTCTGTACTGGGTAGAAGTGTGTACTCCCAATTTCACACCCACTTGGAACGTCAGAAGACTTTCTGTTTGGAAATAGAGTCTCTGCAGATGTACTTAGTTGAGGTATAGTGAAAGTCTTAACTCAAAGATAACAGACATACTTTTTTTTTGACACGGGGTCTTGCTTCATAGTATAGGTTGGCGTTGAACTCACTGTGAGAAGGCCTGCTTCAGCCTTCTCAGTGCTAGGATTACAGTCTTGTACCACCACACCTGGTCACTTGTGTCCTTAAAGAAGGAAATTTGGACCCAGACACTCAGGAAGAAGGGCATGTGAAGACAAGCAGAAAGACCGCAGTAATGCAGCAATGCTGTTACAGCCGTAATGGCAACGATCGCCAGAAAACTCCTGGAGCTAGGAAAGAGGCAGGGCCTCTGACAGTTTGGTTTGTGACTTCCGACCTCTGGATGCTTAAGATAATAAATGTTTGTTGTTTAGAGCCACCAGATCTTTGAGACTTTGTTTTAACAGCCCCAGGAAACCAGTATACCTTCATTTATCTCTCTTCTCTTTTTCTCCAGGAAATGAATACTGCACACATGACGCAAACACCTAAGAATCTGCAGCTCTGGGGGGATTTTGTGTTGCATTAGCTCATTTCCTTTTTCTCTGATTAAACCTCATAAAAAAAACAAGCCCAGTAGACTGAGAAAGAGTGAGCAGTCCTGTGGTCATTATCTTTTGGTAAAGTAAAACCAGTCTCAGAGGTCAGCTGCTTGAACAGCCCATCTTTCCTCATCAGCCAATCAGGCCAAGAAGTGGAAGTCTGCTCTTACTTCAGTTTCCTTTTTTGGTGGTGAAAGGATCGGAGGGAGGTTATTCGATGAAAAGTAGAGAACTGTAATTTTAAATGTCTGCACTGATGCTTATAGGTGGGGTCTTAGGACCAACGGGCTGTTCAGCAAAACATTTTGTTGCCAAGTTATTCAAGCAGTAGGATCACAAAATTTGGCGAATGTTTAAATCTTAAAAACCTCCTTTGATTGGAGGCACACTGTCACTAATCTTCCTCCAAATATTCCCATAGGTTCTAACATATGTAAGCCATAGTTTTTGTCACTTTCTGAAGCATGTCCGGAAGTCTTCCTTCATGAGTATATTTATTTGTGCTGTGGTAGCTGCCTCAATGGCCTGAGTCTGTTCACAGCAGCTACCTTTCATGGTGACTTTGATTTTAGAGAAAGGCAGACCCAGCACAGTAGCAGATCTGGTGAGTAAGGTGGACGAAGACAGACTATAATGTTTTAGCCACCTGTTTTTGATTGGATGTCATATGGCAGCAGTATTTTACATTTTTGATCAGACCTTGTACTGATACTCACGAAAGAGAACTTCCGGAAAGTGACAAAAATGGTGGGATAAGTGTGTTCAAAGCAAGGCAGGGTATTTTGAGGGAGATTAATGGAAATGTGCCTTGCATTGTAGTAAGTACTCTTAAAACTTAGGAGTTCACTGTATGTTCCAATCATACTTTATAAGCATTGGAATCTAGATGTTGGGAATGACTGCAAGTTTCTGATTTTCTTGGCATTGCTAAAAATAAGAATTTAGCTTAGAGACTTCCAAGGAGTTGAAGAACAGCAGTACAGGTTTCATCTGGGGCCTATGCCGGAAATGCCCCTGGTCAGTGGGAGGAGTGGACGGGCATCACTTTCAAGTCATGAGACCATGGCTGTGTGAGACCATGGTGTAGCTCTGCACTCTGCTTATATCAAAACTTTGGAAGAAGTTTGACAAATGCATGGCCTTGTAATGATCTTCCTTTGGGGGACAGAAAGAAGTGTCCTTAGAGACGCAATAGAAGATGCTATGCAGAAAACAGATACACAGGAGGGAAAACTTGGCAAAGAAAATTTATTTTAGAAGAAGCAGGAACTGTAGGCTTTTCTGACACCCACCAGCTCCCTCTCTTCCACCATTTTTTATTTGCTTGTTTGTTTTCTTTTCTTTTTTATTTCAGGACAATAGTTATACATGTCCCAAGTTATACACCTGCTATCTGCCAATTCTGATGCAGGCCTGTGCTGTGCTTAGTGCTAACCAGTGTGCTTTACCTCTGTTGTTTGAACATGAAAAGCAGGCCCTCGCTCGGCTTTCATCACCTGAGCACATGTTCATCCGCCCACTGCTGCAGCCTGTGCAGCTCTATGTATTTCCAAGGAAAATAGGCAAGACGGTTATGCAAGATGGTTAAGACAATTGTCCCCAAAATTTCCAACAGGACTTCAAAACCAGCATCCAACTGGCAGAATTCCCACCCTGACCAATCACACATGCCAACATTTGTGAAGTAAGCAACCACACTGAGGACACACTGTGCAATACCAAAACCATGCTTGGAATGACTTTGAGGCCCACTCACACTTCAGGGTGCATCTTCTCACCATCTGTAAACTAAGAGTTTAAATTTATTTTGAATAAGTCCTAAAGGGTGCTGAGGTAAGCAGGCTGTGGCACCTGAGAGGCCATTACTGGGCTGCTGAGGATGAGGTCTCACCCACTGAAAGCTGTGCTACAGAAAAGCACTCAGAAACCCAAAAGGATGGAGAACCTAAGGTTGCGATGGACAACACATTTATGTTCTGCCAAAGTGTATTTATTTATTTTGGTTTGTTTGCTTGTTTTTGGTGTTACCAGGGATTGAACTCAGGATTCTGCAATTGCCGGGCAAACACTAAGTCGGCTGAGCTATCACCCCAACCCTGGCCAAAATTTGCACACTAAAACCTAATCACTAAAGTGATGAATAGCAGGACGTGGAACCTTTAGGAGTTGATTCGCTCAGGAGGGGAGATCAAGATTTTTCTGTCTGTTCTCTGCCATTCAAAAAGACAGAGACTGGCCAACCGGGAAGCAGGCTTTCATCACACGCTGCATCTGAAGGCATTTGGGGCCCGGCGGGATAGCTGGGGCCCGGCGGGATAGCTCAGTGGTCTAAAGTGCCTGCTTGGGAAAGCTTGGGGGACTGCAGGGACCGCGGTTCGATCCCCGGCACCACATGCTGTGCCATCCCTGCCCTCAGGGTGGGCTGAGTCGGCCATAAAAATGAGTGAATAAACAAACAAAGGTTCTGAAACAAGAAAAAATAAATAAAAAATAAAAAAATTCTTTGAAGGCATTTGATCTTAGTTTCCTCTGATTTCAACATTGTGGAAAATAAACATTAGCTGTTGAAGCCACACAGCCATGGCTACCTGTTTCAGCAGCCTGAGTCGACATGCTGATCTTTCTTCAGAGAGGTTGAAATACTGAAAAACAAAAACATGAACAAGACTAAGTTCACCTAAGAAGGCCTTAACAGAAGCAAAAACAAGAAGCTTCATGGCTTCAGAGGAAATGGAAACAATACTTCTGGCCAGAGTGATCAGAACTAAAACATAAAATATTCAAAATAATGTTCCAGGGGCTTGGCAGTCTAAACACCTGCTTGGCGAGTGCAAGGACCTAGGTTCAATGCCTGGTCCTATATGCCATACTGGTTCTGGAATTTTGGGCACTGTGCTGGGCACCCAAACTGGGCATGGTGATGCATGCCTGTAATTTCAGTGTTGAGGAAGCTGAGACAGGAAGATCACTACAAGTCTGAGAGAGACTCTACAAAATAAATAAATAAATAAATAAATAAATAAATAAATAAATAAATGTATTTATTTATTTATTTATTTATTTATTTTTGTTTTTGTTTTTTGCAGAAACAAGGATCGAACTCAGGACCTTGCAGTGGCCAGGCAGACACTTGTGCTCCTGAACTATCTCCACAGCCCTCAAAAATTTAAAATTAATGTTCCAACAGATAGAATAACAGCATAGGTGTGTGTGTGTGTGTGTGTGTGTGTGTGTGCACATGCATTTGCACACACTACCTTTCATGCAAAATGCAGAGGCATAATTTAAAGTCTCTAACTGAATGATTCTCCCAGAAATTGGGCCATGGATGGTTCTGCTTCCAGGAAGTGATTAATGGTACTTAGCAACAGGTGAGAAGGAGGCCGAGGGAACTCATCAGACAGTCATACTTTCCTTGGTAAAAGCGCTACAAGGAGGAAGGCAGCAAGCAGACTTTAGCAGCATGCAGCATATATATGAAGAAAAGATGGAGACAGTAGCAATTGTGACCATAAAGCTGCCCAGAACATGGGGTATGTAGAATAAACTCTAGCAGACATGCAATGGGGAGGAAAAGATTAGAACTTGAACGTGTCCAAGAGATCTGAAGGCTCCGTATTAGTTTCTAAGGATGTTATAAAAAAAAAACTTTTGCAAATCTAATGGTTTGGAAAACAGAAACCAATTCTGTCACACGTTAAGAGCCCAGAAGGCTGAAGTTAGTTTCACTGAGCTAAGATCAACACATCAGGAAGCACTTGGAGGAGGAGATCTAACTTTGCCTCTTCCAGCTCCTGGTAGCTGCCAGCAGTTGTTGGCTTGTGGCTGGACCACTCCTGTCTCCATTTCTGTAGTTATGCTGCCCTCTCCTTTTCTGTCAGTTAGCAATGAATTGGCCTCTGTCTCCTTCCTGTAAGGGTGCACGTACTTGAGTTTTGGGCTCCATTCACAGGATCCAGGAGAGTGCTAGTGTATGTTTTATAGCTTTCAATGATAACAGCTGGCAGCAGCGCATGTGGCATAGGTTTACCATTCCTGATCAAGGATAATGTCCCAGTGTACACCTCCTTAATCAACCGCATGTGCAAATAATTGTCTGTCATGCTCATTAACATTCATGGACTCTGAGAAGGAGGGCCTTGACGTCTCTGGGCCTGGGATGCAGCTTGTAACATGGTCTTGTGAGGACGGGATTGCAGGACAGTGAAGGAGTGCCTGGAGAACACACTGGAAGTTGGTGTCCGGCCGAGGGAAGAGAACTCAGAAACAAAGTCGTTCATAGAGGATGGCAGGCAGGGGTGGGCAGCAGTTTGCCAGGCACGCAGAACTATGGTCATCTGTCATTTACAAATTTCCAGAAGGGCTACTTTCTTTAAATTTTTCCTCAATTTCAAAAGACACACTTATAGACAATAAAGAACTTGCAGACAAAGTGGCCTTTTTTTTTTTTTTTTCATGGAGCTGAAAGACTTGCAGAAGCTGTGTGAAAACGTCTGAAATTCCTGGTAGCAGAGATGAGTCACATTTTACCATCTGACATTTACAGAGCATTCTTCATGGCAGTTTGTAGACTCCGTTAAGAGAAAGATATTGAATTTTCTGGATAACACAATTGGTATCCAAAGACCTTTTTGTTAGAGCAGTGAGCCAAAGTTCAAAAGAAGAACTGTTGTAGGCATAAATTAAAAGTCCCATAGTGGGCCCAAGGAGTCAACTGAACAAATTTGACCAGAAACGGGAGACTCTGCTGGACAGTAGCATACATAAATACTTGTTAATACGCTGGTAATGAGTAAAAAAAAAAGTAGAGTCTCAAAAGTATGGTGCCTTGAAAGTTAATGTGACTCTGGGATACACCAAGAAGAAAAAAATCTAAGGCAGAGAAAGATGAAGTTAATGTTTCTTACAGAAATTCATAATTCTGTCTTACGTTGATTATAAGCAATTTGGCTTTGAGGAGGAGTACCAT
The DNA here is from genome assembly GCA_004027025.1 of Myocastor coypus. Classification (NCBI taxonomy): domain Eukaryota; kingdom Metazoa; phylum Chordata; class Mammalia; order Rodentia; family Myocastoridae; genus Myocastor; species Myocastor coypus. The sequence continues at coordinate 70,383 of PVJA010003732.1, read as the reverse complement.
GAGTGGGAAGTTGAGAACAAAATAGAAAATATGGATAGACTCAGGGTAGACTGGGAGAAAAGATATCTGATGGAGGACAAAATATTATATTATTCTTTAAAAGCTCACTAGAATTGTTAAATACTATCATGAACATATGCAATTTATATAATTAAAATTGGATTAAAGCAAAGGAAGGCATAGTTGGATTCTATGTTACATTGGTGAAATCATACTAGAAGCATGAGTTCAGTAAGTGCAAGACAGAAAAGTGAGAATATTTATAAAAAATAACTAATACTGCACAAGTTATCAAAGTCATGTGATGCAAGCCAGAGGAAGGAGTGGTTAGGTCTGAATTTGGGAACCTTTGAAAGTACTGGAATAGGCTTTTCTGAGAGCTTGCTTCAGCAGTGCATACACTAAGACCCAGTCACTTTTTGGAAGAGAAAGTTCACTTATGCTAAATGATTTAATCAATGTAGAGAACATTCTAGAATTAAAGGATAAAGAGTAACTTAAAGAGTAAATTTTGTAATAACTTCTTGGAAAATAGATAGTGTTAAAACTTTGGTCATTGAAATGGTGGCCAATTTGGGTGGACTTTGGAGTGGATATGTGTCCCACTGAATGTCCTCTCATAGCTGCTGTCCTCCACTCTTACTCAGGCTGTATATTCAAGGAAATATTCCTGTCTCAGAGGGTGAGGAGGGCTGAGGGGATTGATCTCGGAATAATTCCCTTTCTTCAATGACTGTCTTAGTGTTGGTATGGGGCTAATTAGGACCCATAAGGAATGGAAAGGTGAGCTGAAGGGTGGGTGAGATAGCTCGGTGGTCTAAAGCACTTGCTTAGGCAAGCTTAGGCAAATGCACAGGGACTGTGGTTTGATTCCTGGCACCACATGCCACTCCAGCCCTGCCTGCAGGCTGGGCTGTGCAGGACATGCACACACACACACACAGTCAGTTGAAGTAGTTTCTGAGGATTCTGCTCACCAATAAAAGAAAGGACAGCAAGGGATTCTGCCTCTTTTCATTGCCTTTAATTGATTAGGTCAAAGCTTTATGGTCCCTGAAATAGGTCCTTCTGGTATGGCCTGGTAGTCATGGTCTCTTTATCACTGTACCCAACCTGGCTGTACAGAAAGGGTTTCACATGGCTGAAAGGGGCCACACTGGTGCCTGAGTTGAAGAGTCTGAGAAATACTCCCTGGGACTGAGGTTGCCATATGGATTAGCTGGAAATTGCTCTGGGAATAATTCTCTCTGCACAGCAAGGGAAGCTGGACTGTGTTCATGAAAGGCTGAGTTATACTTTGTGGTGGTGGACACCTCAGTTGGTCCTAAGGGTGTGAGGATTGGGCTTTGTACCTTGCACTGACCCATCCAAGCAAGAGGAGAGGGTGTAACATTTGGGCGAGACTGTCTGGCAGAAGGCAATTTGTGAAGAGGGACTCAGCTGTGAGCACTCCTCCAGCTGGGGAGATGAGAGCATGGGTCCAGAAGGGGCCAGATGGGTGGTGGCCATGCTGCCTGCCGCCAAGCAGAACCCCACCCCCACCCGCTGTACAGGCTGGCATGCTGCCAGGCAGAGCACATCCGTATTGTCTGGGAGAAACTCTTCTGGCACATGATGATGTTTGTGTAGTAAATTAATACTCTAAAGCATAAACTCTGTTTTAGGAAAAGGAAAGGATACCTACGAGGGCATGTCGTGGGAGGTGCTTCTTGCCCTCGCAGGAGTGTGCTGGGTCTGAAGCTCTCCACCTAGGAGGGTGATGTAAATGTTTTGTGTATGTTATCTATCACCTGCGGCCCAAGAGGAGTACCAGTACAGCCAGGAGTGCCTGTAGGGGAAGCGACATTATCAGAAGGAAACACCTACATATCATCAAAACTGGTCAAAGTTGGAGTCACAGATTGTGTACTTTCAACCAAAAGAAGTGTGTCAGAAATAATGACCAGACAGACCCAGGATCAACATCTTCTAGGAAAGATGAAACTCACATCAGTGTGGTTGTGGTTTCCTTTCTAGGTGGGATTCCTTCCACCTAGATCTTAGGCCATCCTAGGCCAGGATGTGGCCTGCAGGCTGGTTCTGATGCCTCTGTCAGCTTTCATGCAGCCTCTCCCTCAGCCAGCTCCTATTGGCCCAGTACAATATTTTATAGCCTGGTTTTGTTTTTCATTGCACTGCAGGAATTCTCCTCCTTTTTGAGCTGTGAATTCCATGCTGCCTGAGGTGTAACTCACCCTCAGTATCCCAGGACACCCTTCCCACTTAAAGGCTGACTTCCCACTCTGTCTGCTTCGCATCCTCTTACTCTCACATGGGGTAGCTACTGTTAGTTTTAAGGGACAGGTTTTATTGTCTTTAAGCAGAGTGGTTGGAAGATAAGCAGAGCATTTCCACACATCTCTAAACACTAGCTATTAAAATACAGGGTAAGAGGAGATGGACATGATCCCATTATCTAGCCTAAGTGTGTGAGGTCTTAGGAGCCCTCCAGGAGAGGCTGTACTTTGTCACCATTTCATATTCCCCAGGGCTTGGGAACTGGGCAGAGCCAAAGACTGTGACAATTAAATAGCTACATACACTCACTTCCATTGTGTTCACTCTGTACTACCCAAGCTCAAATGAGGTAGAGGCTAGTAGGGCTTCCATTTTACTGGTAAGGAAAATGACACAGTGAATTTAAGGTCACACAGCTGGTGAGGAGAGGACCTAGGTTTGGCCCAGGGCCATCCAGTCCAGAGCCTGTGCTCAGAGTCACTGCCCTGCACTGTGGGCCAGGCCCACCGCAGAATAACTCACTGGGGTAGCAGGGGTAGAGGCTGGGCTGTTGGCCAATGTGTCATAGTGACAACAAGGACCATTAGAGGAACTGGACCCAATACCACTGAGACATACTCTTTGGAGTAATTAAAACTGGTTCATGAAAGGAGTACAACTAGATAGTGTATGAAAAAAGTAACCTCATTCTCCCTTACCCTTCTCATAAAACTTGAATAGTGCATTTCCAACCAATAGAGGAAATCTCAGGCTGTGCTCATTACAATTTCCAAAAAACATAGATAACAAAACGTGGCTTTCAAACGTGTAACGTCTAAACTTCACATTTTACCTAGTTTAGAACAGACTTTCCTCCAGTGTATTAGCGTCCTGTGGACGCTGTAAAGAATGAGCACGGGTTTGCTGGCTTCAAAGTTCTGAAGCTAAAATGTCTGAAATCAAGATGTCAGCAGGGCCTCACGCTCTCCAAAGACTCCAGGGAGGGCTATTTCCTTGCCTCTTCCAGCTTCCTTTGGCTCCAGGTCTTCCTTGGCTGCACCCTTCCAGACGCTTCCTCTTCTTCACATCGCTTTCTTCTGCCCTGTGTCTCTCCCTTGTACATCCCTCTTTTCCCCCCTTTTTATGTATTTGGTACAGGGCCTCACCACGCAGCTCAGACTCATGGTGATCCTCCTGTTTTCAGCCTCCCCAGTGCTGGGATTGCAGGTGTGCGCCACCACATCCAGTCTCGGTGGCCAGCTCAGCACAGCTGGGGATGGGGCCAAAGCCAGCGTTGCAGGGGGAGGAGGGTTGTATATCCTTAATAAGGGTGCCCATCATTAGCTTTAGGACTCACCCACATAATCAACCATTTTTAATTATATCTGCAAAGCCTCTTTGCTCAAATAAGGTCACATTGATAGATTCTGGTGGGATCAGTACATTTACATATCTTTTTATGGGACGGGGAGGGCACCATCCAATGTATTACACCTAGCTGGGACTTGCTTTTAGTTTTGGAAGTCTGAAGTAGTGCACACACATGTGCATGTGTGTGTGTGTGTGTGTGTGTGTGTGTGTGTGTGTGTGTGTGTGTGAACTATAGGTTTATTCCTTGGCGTTAAGTTTCTGGATGCTCATATTGAAGCACAGGCCTTGTTAAGGCCTGGCCAGCATGGCTTGGTTTCTCCAATGGGGCTCCATAGGAAGGTACATTTAATTGTCACTCGTCAGCCCCTTTCTCTGCTTTTGCATTCTTTTTTTTTTTTTTTTTTTTTTTTTTTTTTTTTTTTTTTTTTTTTTTTTTTTTTTTTTTTTTTTTTTTTTTTTTTTTTTTTTTTTTTTTTTTTTTTTTTTTTTTTTTTTTTTTTTTTTTTTTATGCATTCATCCTCTTCAGCAGGGTTGACTGAAACAGCCTGTTGCCTGGCCATCCTGAGTGTAGCCTCAGGCCTCGAAACCTTAGTTTGCATCCAGAATCTTGTCTGTGTTTGCCAGGGTCTTGACAGGAAGCAAGGTTTCATTGAGCCAGTGCAGTGAAAGACGATTTAATGAAGGTACTATTTACAGAATTGGAACCAGGGTCAAGGGCCCTGGCAGGGACTATGGGCACAGCGATGAGCACAGAGGGAAACTTCTAAAGTTAAAGGGGAAAAAATGAAGAGAGCCCTGAAGCTATAAAAAGAGTAAGCAGCCCAGCAGGAACCACGCTTGGCATATACAGTGAATGCTTTTGTGTCGCTGTCACATTCAATTTCAGCTGCAGCTGCAGTCTTATCCTGACAGCTTTCCCGTGAAAGCTAGGCAAGTGTCTCTCTGATTTATTTCTAGGGCCTTTTCTGAAGCTGCATCTCCTTGACATGCTTAGAAATTCAGCCAGAAACTGTGGGTGAGTCAGTGCCCCCCCCACCCCCGGGGCAATCAGTGAACAGAGTGTGAAGCACTGAAGCTGGTTCACGAAACTGCAAGCTCTCATATACTGGACAGGAATTCTATAGGGCATTCCATAGGCTTCACAGAGATAACCCAGAGGCACATTCTTGGGGAGCCTATCAGCAGCTCAGTGACATGGCTGCTCAGTGACATTAGACTTCTTCTGAAGTCTAATCTTCTTACGCCTCTAGTCTTAGAATTGCCTACCAAATAAATCCCTGGAGCCCAAGTCCTTGCCTCAGATTTTGTTTCTTAGGGAGCCACGGAAGATATGGATAGTAACAGCCATGATCAACCTAGACCAGACCAGAAACAAGGAGGGTTGGAGAAAAAATGATCTCTGCACCTCTTTCTCTTCTGCTGTGCCCCTTATTGGCTCAGTCAACCAACAGCAGCTAAAGGGGAAGGGGGAAGGGGAAGGGGCTGGCCTTCAGGGATTAGCTTCTTGAGACAGAGTACAACAGGAAAAGAAAGAAAACTCCTGGAACACAGAGGTTGGGCCGGAAGACAGCTGCTAATTAGAGAGGCCAATCTGTGAGCAGCTGGGAGGAGCCCAGGTAATCAGAAGCATCAAAGTTCCACTTCACTTCCACTGAGCATCACGGCTGTTACCTGGACCTAGTGTTCCTATGCTGGGATCATGTTCTGAAAAGCAGTGAGGTTGTAGCGGAGACACAGGGTGTAGGCTTTGTTTTCTGGTCTGCACAATGACGTAAGTAGTAAAAGCCTCCCTGGGAGGGTAGACATGGAGGTCAGCTAAGACGGGTGGCTCTGAGCTCTCCCAGAATGGTAAGGCATGGCCACAGCTTCTGAACAGTGGTCCTGCTGGGAGGGGGTGGCCAGGGAGTGCCACTTTCCTAGGAGAAGGCAGTCTTTCTGAAGCCTGCCTTCATGTCCCCACTCCCCTAGTCTCCCTCTCTCTAACCAGGGTGCTTATCATCTGTGTTCGCCAATTCATACTACATTCTACCCTAAAATTAAAGTTGAGAGAAAGTCGCCTTTCTTACAGAAAAGCTTCCACATATTCCAAGTTCATGGTTTTTGGCTTCAAGACAAGATTTGACCCAGAGTCTCTGCCCTGAGCAATATCTTTTTTTTTTTTTTTTTTCAAAGAAGCAAGGAAAAAAATATTTATTTTGAATGATAATAAATACATATCAAATTTTATTTGCAACAAAAGCAACACTAACAGGGAAAATTAAATCATTAAATGCTTATATTAAGAAAGAAAAAAGCTATATAATCAGTGATCTAAGGTTCAATATTTTCAATAGATTCTTTTTTATTAGTATATGTCTGTCAACATAATACTTATATTCATTTTGGGGAATTGTTCTACCATATATAATATATATTATGTATTATATATTGTATATCACATCTTAAACATTTTTACTTCTTTTTTTCCTCTCTGTCCTCCCATCTTCCCATCTCCACAGTATCTTCTTTCTTTCCTGTCTTTAGCTTTGTTGGCATGATGTGTAGAATAGGCATATCTATGTCAAATGCAATTTCTATTTTTAGATTTAATGAATCTCCATACTTAAGTCCTTTTTTATTTGGAGACAGAGTCTTCCTAAGTAGCTAAATCACCCAGGCTGGACTTGAACTCTGAATCTCCTGTGTCAGCCTCCCAAAGTGCTAATATTATAGACATGGCATTCCATGCCCCAGCTACTCCTTATTGGTCTTGAGATGCCCCAGGATATGCAAGGTCAGATTCATAGCCTTCACTGCAGATTTGGTTGGGAATCAATTGCGTATTTGGAAGGAATAGAGAATATTCCCATGATTCCTCTGAGAAGCACACTTCTCCCTCCAGCCACCCAAAAGCCAGCTTACGGGACCATCGTGTCTGTCTCCTCTTATATTGCCAGCTAAGCACAGTCACCTGATAGGCATTACTGCCATCTCAGAGATGTTATCTTCACTTGAGTTTAAGAGATCAGATAGTCAGAGAGGTTAAGAAAGTTGCCCAAGGCCCACAGCTATCATGCTAAGGCTGGAAGATAATTCTTATGACATCTCTAGTTGCTTCTAGTAACTAGCAACTAGTTACTCCACTGTGCTGTCACCCACAAGGTGTCTTACAACACATGGCTGCTGTTACGGGCAGAACTGTATCCCCCCCGCCCCCATCACATTGAAGACCTAATCCCCAGTACCTCAGAAGGGGATGGTATTAGCAGACAAGGTATTATAGAGGTAATTAAATTAAAATAAAATCATTAGAGTGGGCCTTTATCCAATATGGCTGATGTCCTTAGGAGTCCTCCAGCAGGAAAGTAGGGCCCAGATGTATTCACAGAAGAGAGTGTAAAGACCCAGGAGAGGATGGTGATGTATAAATGTGAAAGAAAAGACTCAGGAGAAACCAGCCCTGCCAACCCTTTAATCTTGGACTTCTAGCTTCTAGAATTGGGAGAAAATAAATTTCTGTCACTTCAGCCAACCTTCTAATACTTTGTTATGGTGACTCTAGCACACTAATAAAATGAAACAACAAAAAAATCTTTACTGTCCCTTACATATATAAGCTTCACTTATTGAACTAAGAAATAAATGAAATAAGAATGTTATGTTTCAATTTTATAGCCAATTTCTTCCATATGAAATAGGGATTGGAGAATATAAAACTGGTACAGTGGATTTTAAACAAATTTCATTGAGGAGGGGACAAATTAGCAATTAATAATTTTCCTTCATTCCCAGCCTTACGTATGTTTTGGTGGATCGAGATACCCACCAATTCTCTAGAGGTAAATATCGCTTCATTAATTACCATGTTGTCAACTGCCTTCTCAAGCTAGAGAAATAGTCACTCCCTGATTCCTGAACATGTGGACTTTGGCCAGGCTAATGTTTCAGAATCCTTTCTAACTGTTCTAACTAACCCTGCTTTCTTTGGAAAGAAATCCAAAAGGCTCTTGACAAGGGAAGCAGAGCATGGAAAATAAGAATGTTGTTGTTAACACAAAAAGAAAGATGACATTTACTGGGAAATCTCCTCTTCCAGGAGTGGGAAGTTTCTGGGTAAGCTCCCAAGCACAGCAGGAGCTGTAACTAGCACTATTTTATTTTTATAAATGTTCTGAGTCAGAATTTCCATGTTTGTGACACCTCCTTGACTTCACTGCATCCACTACAGTTCATTCCAACAGGTTAGAGCACTCTAGAGAATATAAGGAGGGAATGACAATTCAAGATTTATGACAATGACTTGCCAGAGCCCTCTTCCCATAAAGCATTTGAGATGGAAGATAACATCATCCAATGTTAGCATGAAGAACTTACAAGATGCTGAAGATGCTCATAAGCCTAAAAAGAGTGAGTCCAGGCCATAAATAATACTGTTTCTCCTCTTGTACCTTTCTCTCCGTTTCTTTCCACCCTGACTCCTGTTCTTGGTATCTTAGATGAGAGCAGATGACTCAGATGAGGGCACCTAACTTTTGAATTAGGGACACCAGGTCTTCAGGATCCGATTCACACAGTCCTGGCTTGTGATTTGGTTTCTGCAGCCCAAAGCAACAGTCAGGCAGGAAAATTCTGTAAAGGGAGAGAGGGAGGAAGGGATAAGTTTCAGAATAGTCTGGAGCTACCTAGAGGCCATTTCTTACATCAGAGTGCTGGCAGCTGTGATTCTGTAGAGGTAGAACCCCTCCTTTCTGGTACCTCAGGTCTGACTCAGTCCTCACATGTAGCAGGGACTCAGTAGTTCTTAAGCTTTTCAATCCTGTTTTGGTTTTCTGGTGCTACTGATCCCTTGGGAGAAAGCCCTGTTTCTAGTTTTAAAAAATCAGTGAGCTTAGATAGGCATGAGCCATGGTACTCATGAATCACAAGGACAAGCCACAGAATAGCTTCACCTACCCTCCTGCTTCCCTTGCCCAGCTCCCTCCCCTGCACTCTGGCTGTTGTTCCTTGTCTCTCAGGCCCAGTATTTGTCCAGAAGTTCAGCCAGAAACTTGCCTTTGGTCTCATTCAAGGGCCTCCTGGCAGAGCAGACGAGGCAAATGTATATTTCTCCAAGGCCTACCTCCATAACCTATAAAAGGAACTACCCGTATTTTGAAGGCTATATAAGTTATTTTTAGGGAAATGTTAAGATATCATATTTTAAAGAGATGATGTATAGTTGACCTTTCATATCCACTGATCCAAGTCTGTGGTTTCAATAGACAATAGATATATTTGAGGGAAAAAATGAATTGAGGGATGTATCTCAAACACAGAATGTTTGCCTTGCATGTACAAGGTTCTATGTGCAGTTTCCACCATGAGGAAAAAAATTGTCTGTACTAAACACATAAAGGCAATTTTTCTTGTTATTCTTTTTTTAAGCCACAGCAATTAACATGGTATTTACGTTGTATTGGTTATTATAACTGATCTAGAGATAAAATATATGGCAGAAAGTCTATAGCTTATATGCAGATGCCAAGATGTAGATCTTTGTAGTACTTAAATTTACCTACATAAATTGTCAATTTTGAGATTGGGTCTCACTGGGTCATGAAGCTGCCCAGACTGGACTCAAACGTGTGATACTCCTGTTTCAGCCTTCTCCAGGACTATGATCACAGGTGTGTGATATCAAGACAGTTTACTTTGTCATTTTTCAATTTACTTTTATTATTTTTTTTTTGTCAGTGCTTTCCTTTATTTTTTATTTAATTATTTTTATTCAGTTTAATGAGAAAGAAAGATAAAATAGCAAAGAAACAGTTTCAAAACAAGTTAGTAGGATGGTTACAATAATTAATACAATGCATATTGTTGTCTTCATAGTAGCTATTCAGAGGACAGGATGAAGACCTGATATCTTGTCTAAACAAAATCAGTGCAAACTTTTATTCTCAGTGAACTAAGAGAAAGTAGTTCTGTGTTTATCCTAACTCTCTTGTGTATACATATATTTTTTTTCTTTTTTCTTTTTAAAGTTTCTAATACTAGAAGAAAATATCATATGATGTCTTATAAGTAGATTGTAAGTCAAAGATACAGTATGAATCATAAAATAAAAATTATAATTAAGTAATATTCTGATAATTAATTAAATATTAATTAAAAATTAAACTAAATATTTCAAAACAATATTCCAAAATCTAACTCAAATCATGAGTGGCCAGAATATTGTGTGCCATATATACAAAACTGTAGTCAATTCAGAGTATTCACATAGTACTTGAATTGGTTAATGCATACAAAAATATTAACTAAGAAAAAGTTTCCATAGTAGTAAAGAATTATTAAGAATAAAACATAATATAGATATTGGAATGGCAAATATATGATCAGAACTTCTAATAGTTTGAAAATAGGATGTCACACAAAGTTCTATTACATCATGAACATGGACAGTGTCCTTGAGGCTTACTGGTGGTCAGGTGTCACTTTTGAAACTGAGCTACTGCTATTTCCTGGATATCCACCCTGTAGACCCAGACAGAATCATGATCCATAGGGTGCAGGAGAAGTCCATTTGTAGAATATGCTCATGAAAATATTTTGCTGCTATATACAAAAGAATAGTTGAAAGACTGCTGCGGTATGTCTCTTTTTCTCCTATGTTTAGTTGTTTGCTCTATTTGGTGGGTCCTTTCCATTCTCTTTCATGGAGTTGTCATTTTGATCCCACTCTAGCATAACTTCTAGTAAACCGTGTAGGGTTGGTTTTGTCATCATGAAATTCTTTAGTAGTTCTTTGTCCTGGAAGTATTTCACTTCTCCATTATACTTGAAAGAGAGTTTTGCAGGGTATGTCAGTCTGGGTTAGAATTTATTTGCTTGCAAGACTTGTAGTACTTTGCTCCATGCTCCTCCTCCTCCTCCTCCTCCTCCTCCTCCTCCTCCTCTTCTTCTTCCTCTTCTTCTTCTTCTTCTTC